>CAEGAE010019074.1:0-15654 GCA_903067095.1 Girardinus metallicus | reverse complement strand
ACCCGAACCCAAACAACCCGCCCCGCACGCCCAACCCCCCCCTGCAGGAAAGAGAGGAGGGACTTGCTCTTGTTCCCCCCCCGCCCCCCCCCCCCCAAAAAAAAAAAAAAAAAAAAAAACGTCTCGTGGCTGCTGAGTCTCCACAAAAGCAGGAAAGACACGCACCGGTGGGAGGACGCAGGAAAGGTCACCAGATGTGCTCCGAGTGTCCAAGGATGTGTCTGACCCCGACGGAGAGGTTTTATTACGACTCTAACGTCACTGTGCCAGCGTTTACGGAAGGGGCCGAGTCCGACGACTCCGCGTGTCTTTCTGTAGAGACACAGCTGTAGCGTGAGGCTTTCTAAAGGTGAAGATGAGTTCATGGCCCGGCTTCCCCCCTCGAACTGGCTTTGAACGCCAAGTCCAGCGAGCAAAACAGACGTCTTTTTGTCTTGCAGTGCACTTTTGAAACCGCAGCGCAGTTCCTCCGCGCTGACTTCCCCCTTTTTTTCTTTTTTCTTTTCTTATATTTAATCCTCCCCATGACTGACTGCGCTCTCTCTCTCTTTAAACTCTCGGTAACCTTTCCCCCTCCGTGAACTTCTCCATTCCAAGATTCTTATCACGGCTGAACCGCCGCTAACCTCTCGATTTCCTCCCGATTGCCGAAGCGGCGGCGAACATGAAGGAGGGGAGGCGTGTGGGGGTTTAAGCGGAGGTCAAGGTGTAAAACTTGACAATCGGCCGTTTGTCTTTGATTTCCTGACCTCGGCGGGAGGCCGAAAGGATGTGAGGCGCCCCGGCCGCCGTTGACTCGACCGTGTTTAGGCCGAGGTCTTCGGAAGTCCCCACAGCAGACCCTCCGTAGTCACGAGGGCCCCCAAAACACTATTTCCTGACATTACAGTTGCTTTTTCTCTTGACAAACAACTTAATGGCAGCATTAAGTTGTTTGCATGCGCAGCCGAGGGCTTATCTACATGGGAAAGCGCGGGGCCCTTCCCTACGCCAGGCATGTCTGTCGATTAGTCGTTAATGATGGACTCTCCCAGCAGGTGCTCCGTTTATTCACATGGAGACCATATGAAGCCGGCCTTGCGTTGCCATGGCAATCTGTACTGGAAAACAAAGCTGGCAGATGTTTGATGGCTGTCCTCTCTCCTCCAAAGGGTTTGAACTCTGAACGCGACCTCAGACGTTATGCAAGCACGCGCACACACACTTAAAGTCCTGTGATTTAATTAGCATTTTATGGGCCTTGTGAGCCCATTTGAAGTAATAAAGGAAGAATACATGGATGCGTTCCTTTCTTCCCAACATACTTCATCTGGCAAGAATGCAATGCCTGCTGCAGATGCTGGACGAGAGCCGAAGAGAGTCGACGACAACAACAACGAGGAGGCTGGAGCGAGACACCTGGGGGAAGTCGTGCACCGTGAAAACAGGTCAGCACGGTTTATTTTCCCAACCTGGCGCCTGGTTCTCCCCGCTGGGGCCCCGGGCTTTTGAAGATGTACCTCTTTGTGAAGTCTTTTCCTCAACCCGAGGGGTCGCGGCCTCTTGGCCCGCCTCCCCCCCGCCCCTGACCCGACTCGTTTGGTTTCCCGGGGACACGGGATCGACTGTTTGCCTGCAGCTGTACCAACCTGCTCGAGCACAACACACAACACACTCTGCCACACACCGCCCCGTCTCCAGTGCAACACAGCCAGGCCGTTCTTCTTAGGTTTCCCGTTCATGTGACGTGTGGCAGCAAGACTTTTTGTATTTTCTTTCTTTCAGCCGCCACGACCTTTTTATTTCCCCAACCCCCCATTCACATCTGATTAATTATCTGACTAACCAACTCAAAGTGGTGTGTAATTGTAAACTGGCAGGCAAATATAAAGTTTTTAATGTATTTTGCGACAAAAGCCCAAAGAGTGCGCTTCGCATTTGTATTCAGCTCTGTACTTGGATACCCTTAGATGAAATCCACTGTCGCAAATCAACTTGCGTGTAATTCAATAAGAGCGCAAACGCGGCTGTTTTATTTTGATCAGAGAACATTAGTGAGGAAAAGTCATCATGATGACCAAGGAACACAGCAGGGTCAGGGTTTGAGGCAGAGTTAGGTTAGAAAACCATATCCCAGGCTTCGAACATCTGTTAACACCAAAAACCTTTAGCTAAAAATCTACAAACCCACTAAGACACGGATGTGCTCCTAAAATGCCATGCCGTGCAAGGAGAGCATTAATCAGAGAAGGAGCCAAGAGGTAACAAGGTAAGTAAAGGTCATGTTCTTTTCAAAACGTGGCCCTTATGGCATAATGGCAAGGAGAAAAAGTTCCCTTTGGTGTTTGCAGCTAGCCATGTAGAGGGACAGAGCGAGCATGTGGTGGACTGGCTAGATGAGATCATAACATGTTGTTGCACGTCGCCCTAATTATGCCAACCCCCATGGCGAAACGCGGAGGTGGTCGCGTCATGCTGTGTGCTGTTTTTCATCGGTGACGGGGGAAATAGCTAAGCGTTACTCGGGAAGATGGATGGAGGTGGATCTTAGGAGGGAGAAAAAACTGCTAGAGGCTGCAGAAGACGTGTACGAAGGAGATTTAGGGCCAGAAAAAAAAAAATTTAATTACAGGGATAAAGTTGAAATAATACGATGTATTACGAAAATAGCCATAATATTGCGACTTTATTCTCATGAGTATATTCTCTGTCTTCTTGCGACTTCATTTTTTGTAATTTTACTTTTTTACATTGTTTTTTATTTAGTATGGTTCTAACACTCCGTTGTAGACTTAAAACCTGGACGAGGTTCACTTTCCAGCAAGTCGGCAACCATAAACAAGGACAACAGGAAGTAGCGTGCTCATGTGTTAGCATGGCGCCTGCCTAGCTGAAGTCCATGTGAAAGCATGCAAACAGGCCCAATGTAATATTCATGATGAGTGAGAGTCCCTGAGGTCCGCCACGCAGGCTGTCAGCTCCAGGGATTCTGGCTGCCACTGAAAGGACATGGAAGATATTTGCCATGTCAGATAAGCACGAGGGTAAATGTTTTACAAACTGGTTGGGAGGGGAAGGGGGGAACCAGCAATGACGGTCTCCTGTCTGCCAGTGTCCATTATCTCCTCTAGGGTCCTTTTCCTTGCAGGTCTTGCTTACGTACCCAAAAACATTTCAGTTGGTAAAGACAGACGTCTTGCTGCTTCCTGTGGACAAGGAGGATTTCAGAGACGGTTAACTTTGCTCTTGTCCTCACTTTGTCCTCAATTTTCTCATTTTTTAAAAATGAAAGACAGCACAAAAATCGACTTTAATTCAAACCCCCCCCCCCCCCCTCAAAAAAACAAACAAACAACGTCAACGTCAGGGAAAATGCATTTACCACCGCTTTCCTGTAAACCGTGACACACTGGTTGAACTGCTGGGTCACGAACTTCTCATGTAAACATTTCTCGAAATCCCCGGTAGACCGAGAAAGGGCAGTTCAGTGTCAACCAGTCTGGTCTGGACCAGATTGAGACGTGAACTTTGCGCTGCATTTCGAGTGCAACAAGCCGAACGTAACCAAGCTGAGGATCCACTCACATCTTCCACTTAGTGTAAACCTAAACGGGTCATATGCTGCTCTCTGTCAGGTGCACAGCAGAACTCCTACTTCACTCTTGTTTTTGTTTTCTAGTGCTTGACAGACGCGCTGCAGTTCCAAATTGTATTTATTTCTTCATCTTTTGGACCATCATTCTACCAGGAAAGGGTTTGTGTGTTTGTTGGACAAAGTTATGCTATATGACCCCCCCTCCAACCCCCTCCCTAAAAACTACATCTTTAACATAACAGTGGACACACTGAAAATATAGTTTAGGATATTTGATGTGAAGTTCTGCTAAAAGGTCGGCTTCATTTAGCCTGGCTAGCCGGGTCTTTACAAATTAAAATAAAGTATAAAACTATATATAATTCTAAAAATAATTTTGCACACGAGATCGGGACATCGAATATAGAACATAATTTATGTCCTATATTTGTTCACCAGTATAGGACATGTTGGCTGCTAAGCTGAAACACACTAAGCATTTTTGACATGTTGACGTTATGCTTGCACACAGTCTATATGACTATTGGTATTTGGCATTTACATATTAAGCGAAAAAAAGACATTCTCTACGTGACGCCCATGCTTGCGGAAATTGTTTGCTGAACTTATTGTCCGTGGATGAGAGTGAGTCGCTGTTGATGTGCCTTCTTGTAGAAACCTGTTAGGAAAAACTAAATGGTAAAGATTTTGTAGACAGGACGCAAAACGCTCACCTCTCGGGTCATTTGCTGCCTTTCTGCGTCTTCTGTCTCTTTTCTCCTCATTTCCTGTCTATCCACTGATCAATAAAGTCCACTAGAGCCTAAAAAGCTTTGGGAAAAAAGAGGAAAAAGGATACAAAACAAAACAAAAAAAAAACTAACTAAAATCTTCCAAAACTAATGATTTTGTCAGGATGCCCTACATAGAGAAAGACAAGGTTTAGCTGCTTCATTCCTTACACTGTCACAAAATCAATGCACACATTGCATTGTGAGGTTGAAAACACCGAGAAGGGAAAACATGCAATCATGGTTGTTTAGTGTTGGTTATTACTACTACTATTATTATTATTATTATTATTATTATTATTATTATTATTATTATTATTATTATTATTATTATTATTTTGGTCAAAGACACTTCCTTAATTGCAATTTCTGTCATGTTGCGACGCCTGCGGCGTGTTTGCATTTTCTATATCGTATATTAACATCTTACCAAAGCATTACAAGCCGCATTTCTTTTTTTTTTTTCTGTTGGAATATTGGAGCCGTCTTTCTTTCTGTGTAACCTTGTCATTTCCTGCAGAACGCACTCTTATCTGACAGGTCTGGAGACCTGGACCTCATATCGGGTCTCGTTCTTCAGGCTGAAGGCAAAAAGCTTCCAGCTTCCTCGTCGCTTTTTGTGCTTTCGTGCTTCAGGACGAATAAATATCCTGTGAGGGAAAAATTAAAAAAATTGGCAAGAAATGAAAATACTCAGGTCTTGGTGCAGAGAAAGAGAGAGAGAAAAATAGAGACTCGAATATGACTGATGTATTGATAGTGACATTCCGCCGCTGCAGCAATTATTATAATCCACTGTGTTTTGAGTTCCTGTTAACCTCATGTTAGTTTTCATTGAAATTATGTGGCAGCGGCTGTTACCGGTGAAAAAATAAAAATAAAAACTGACCTCTTTGTGACGCTGCTGTTTAAATTTAGTGGCTGATGGCATTGCGCTTTGTAAGTTGAGAGTTTAACCAAAACCCACACATGAACTTGGAAGGAGAACGCTGAAGATTTTAAATGAAGTGGACAAAGAAGAAACATACGGGGCTTCAACGGGGAAAACAGGAACTAAAGCAGAAGCAAAAAAGAACGAGAGGAAACGGCAAAGAACAAAAAAGGAAGAGTGGACACTGGATCCAGGTGAGCTTAATTAGAGGAACATGTAACAGCTGTGGAGGGGAACAAACAGACAGGGAAGGAGAATAATCAAGCACAAACCGAGAGGAGATAGACTAACATTGACCAGACAGAAATAAATCCAAACGCACAAAGACGAGAAAACAAGAATAAACTAAGGAACCAAAGACTAAGGAACCAACGGATACGGCAACACATTTCCAGCAACAGTAAATATAGAGACAGAGAGATGAAGTGAGTATGGCAAGACCTTTTGACAATAATAAAGAACTCAGAAGTGATCGAAACCGAAACACCCAAAGACGATGAAACCGACGCATGGCGGGACGTCGTCGTTTATTAAATACAAGCAGTCGAACCGTTCAAATTTAGAAGTTTGCGTACATTTCCTCAACATTTGGTAGAATTGTCTTTGAAAGTGTGCGACTTGGGCTGGATGTTTTGAGCAGCCTGCCGCAAGCTCTTCACAATAGGCTGATTTAATTTTTTTGCCCTTTTCTCATGACACAGCGCGTCCAACTAGGTCAGGTTTGTGGGTTAGCTCAGTCACACACACCTTTTCCGCTCAGCCCACACATTTTCTATGGGATCCTCAGCTCCAACTGCTTTTGAACTGAACTGAACTGAATTTGTGATGGCCGCTCCAAAAACTGTGTAACTAATTTGGCGGTCTGCTTGGGATCAGTGCTCATTGTAAAGCTTTAACCAGGCCGCCATCTTGAGGTGTCGTTTCAGTATTGGCGCATAATTCGATTTTCCTAATGATGCTGTTGCTTATGTAAAGTGCACCAGTCCCTTGCACAGCAAAGCACGACCACAATATGATGCTACAAAGCCCGTACTACACAGTTACCATGGTCTTTATGGGCAAACACCTACGTTTTAGTTTCATCGGCCCAAATGAGACGTCTCCAAAAAGTAAAGTTTTTGTTCCTGTGTTCATCTGAAAAACTGTAATTTCACTGTGAAAACACAAAATCCTACCAAGTATTTTTAGTCTAGCTTCTAGTGCAAATATCTTAGTGCACTTGAAATACGACAAACGAACTCGCAAGTAATTTCTTTTAGCAAGAAATGGAGGCTCATGTTAAGTAAATAATTATTTAATATTGGTGAAAAAGTGCTGGTTTCATTGGCAGAAAAAATAACTTACAACATGGGAAAAATGTCTTGTAAGTGAAGAAATCTGCCAGTGGAACGAGTATTTTTTCAGCAATATGAAGGAATTATTTACTTAAAACAGGCTCCTTTATCTGGCTAAAAAAGTTACTTGTAAGTTAGTTTTGTCTTATTTCAAGGACACTAAGATATTTGGACTAGAAACGAGACTAAAAATACTTGGTAAGATTTTGAGTGTTTGCAGTGTTGTCTTTTTTATGTTACTTTTAGAGTATTTACTTCTTCCTTGCTGAGTGAGCTTTCAGTCCATGTCGATAAAGGAATCGTGTGGCTGCGGATTTTTGTTTACAGGCGTCGCGATCTTAGTGCATTTATACTATGTAAAGTAAGCTATTAAGAAAAAAAATCTCTCTAATATTCTTGCACTTCACTCAGCAAAAGGAAAGAGTTGCTTAACCTACCTGCCAAAGAACAGAAAATGTTTAGTTTAGTTTAAAATTAGAGAAGAAAAATGTTTGCACAGCTGGTTCCTATCCAAAGCATGCATTAGCTGAAATGAAGGAATATTCAAACTGCAACTAATGTCAGAGCAGAAAAACAAACCCCATTCGTGCATCCGTGAGTGAAAGTAATTCTTTTGCTGTTGCAATAGAAACGGCAACGTAATATCTCACCGTCTTGATCAGTGTGAAAGGAAAGGCTTAAGAAGTCACAGCTTTGCCAGTGGCACAAGTCAATAACCCGAGGCACTTTGTCACAGAGCTGTTGGATTACACAGTCAAATAAAATGAAATGCTTCTGGAAGGGGAAAGAAACAATGGGAGCTACATTTAATGCTTTCTTCATTTGTTTATGTCTTTAAGGAAGGAATGGATGCTGGGTGCTGGACCTGACTGGACTGTACTGGACCGGATTTGACCTCTGGAAAGAATATACGAGAAACTGATGAACAAAAATTCTAATGTATTCCTGAAAACCTTGAGACATATTTGTAGGAAAGGTGAGATAAAATACCAACTTCAACTAATCATTTCTTTTTAAATATCTTCATCAATATCTTCATCAGTACTAAGGAACGTGGTGGGTAAATGTTTTATCTTCCCTGTCATGTCATGAACTTTAAATAGTCAACATGCTAACTGGAGCTTGTAGATTCTGATTTGTCCCTGTAGGGTTTTTTTTTTCTTTTTTTTTTTTCTTGTTTTATACTTTTTGTCACTCTTAAATGTTTCAGATTAAAAAAAAACAGCAAAAACTGATTTCAGTAACAAAGTAAACTGAGTAAACAGAAATAATAATAATTATTTGTTTTAAAGGGAAAAAGCTCTCTAAACCAACCTGCAATTACTTTTTGTGTTAAAAAGAAATGGCTCTCTAAACCAAGAACTGTTCGTGCAACCGTGGACAGAAATAACTACTACTAAACCTGCAGTATGATATTTACAAAAATGTGTTGCTTTTTTTTCCATATTTATTAAAACGGTCTTTATGTTGTGAGACAGATAATCTGTGGAAAAATCAAAACCGCAGCGCTATTATTGTTGTCTCCAAAAATGCATCACTCCCAGTCAAAAACAACCAATCAGAACCGGGAGGAGGGTCTTAGCTCTGCCAAGCAAACTTGTGTAAGCGCTGCTGAATGTTCTTAACAAAACTGTTTGTCTGCCACCATTGGTGGCCATTATTAACTAGACTTAGCATTTCTGGTTGGCTATGTGGTGGTAAACCAGCTTTAGCCTAGCAGAGAGCAAGGGAGACATGAGAGTGATTGACAGCGCTAAGGCCCTCCCCCTGGCTCTGATTGGGTGTATCTAACAAAGTGGTATATTTCTGTGGCTAGTACTCTGGAAGGCAGAGGAGTTTAATTTTTTCACAGATTACCTGTGTTACATTATACTGTCACGACATAATGATAATTTTAACAAATACGTAAAAAACAAACAAAAACAAAACATTTTTTAAAAATAAAAGCTACATATTCCAACTCTAAGAGTGCAATATGTAAATGTAACATGTAAGATGTATTCTGAAACACTTCAGTGTGATTAAAAGCGTAATCAGAAGACATCTATAAGGAGCAAAGCCATTTCTTTTTAACACAACTATATCCATGCATGTTTTCCCTTCTTCTCATAATCCAACAAAATGGCCATTTACCGTCTCTATCATCATTAACAATGAGATGCGGCAGCATTTATGTGGCATTATTGAGGTCGGCAGAAAGAGAGTGGGTTTTGAATGTGCCGGTGTGGGTGAAGCTATCATCTTCACAGCCCTCAGGCTAACTTTCAGGATCCAGTTTGATCCTAAATAAACTAGTGTTCCCTCGTCGCATCGCTTCCCGTCTGCTCGGGCTGCCGTTTGTCTGCGCCGGTTGACCCGCCGTGTTGCTTCCTGATCGGGTTCCTGGCAGATTTTCTCTCGCCAACACATCAACCTCTCGCTCTGAGGTTGCCTCTGTGTGTGTGGGTGCGTGTGTGTGTGTGTGTGGGGGGGTGTGGGTGTGTGTGTGTGTGTGTGTGTGTGTGTGTGTGGGTGTGTGTGTGTGTGTGGTGCATCTCCTTAGGCGGTGAGGAGAATCTCGGGGACCTGTAGTGAGCAGTTAGAGCTCATTTAGTTTCTCGGCGTAAAAATATTGAAAGAGCCGCGAAGCTAAAAATGAGAAACAGCACGACTTTTGGGATTAAGAATATTCAGATCCTCTAAGTGCAGTCCTGCCCTGTTGCTCCACGGGAGAATATTGCCATCTGCTGACGAAAGAGCGCAATAGCAGGTACCGACTTCAATGACTTCAATGTGTTTCTACTTTTCTTCTCAAAAGTGTTTTTTTTTTTAAATAAGTCTATTTTTTTAATATATAAATCTTACAATAAAAGTGGACCAAAATCCGGTTTTGTATTTCAGACCTCCACTGCTGTTGCCTGTTTATTTATTTTATTATTTCTGAATATCATTAATATTTATTTGCACTACTTCTCCGACCCAGTTCGCGTCAGAAAAGGCTTCTGACTGTGTCACTGTTAGACATTACAACAAGGATTTCTGAACATCTGAGGAGTGACCCAGTTCAGTGTTAGAAACCGGGTGTCTTTCATCTTGAAGAATGTTTTCTCTGTTTGAATAATAAGGGCAGAGCTGCATATTAGGTGGTGTTATTTTCGCAAAATTAGTTCAGTGAATGAAACCGAAGACTAAATTGCTGCTAATGTGAGCGCTTATGTGTGAGAAATGTCTACTGTGTGTGAAGTTGTTTACAATTTCGGAACACAGCAGCGTTTCCAACATCCTGGGATGAGGATTTAATCAGTCAGTCGTCAACTGATTGTGAAACAAAGCGCCTTGCAGAAAAATATTTGCATCCATTGAACTTTTTAACGCTTCGCCTCTTTAAAGCCACAGGCTTGGATGCGATTCTTTGCATTTTAGGTCCTACATTTTATTTTGCAATCCAGCATAAAGTAGAAAATCATTGTGAAGTGGGAGGAAAATGATTTATTTATTTTCAGATCTTTTTTTTTTTTTTGCAAACCAAAATCTGAAAGGTGTGGCGGGTGTTTCCCACTGAGCCCTACTGAGCGACTACTGCCTTTCCTTTGGGGTGTGTCGCCACCGGGTTTGCAAGTCCAAACAAGAATTTGTGCCCGTTCTTATTTGCAAAATGACTCCAGCCCAGTCTAATAGTCTGAACATGACTCTGAGTGGTATTTAGGTATGAACTTTGACTGGGCCATTCTAACACATGATTATGTTTAGGTCTAAATCATTCCATCTATGCTCAGGCTGTATATTTTGTATTGTTCTCCTGCTGGAGGGCGAACCTCCACCCCCACCCCACGTCTCGAGTCTTTTTCAGGCTCCATCCATCCGGTTTTTGTTCCACCGACTCTGACCAGATTCCTTGCTCCTGTCAAATGAAAGGATCTCCAGATGAGGCTTGGGATTCATTCCACTGCAGTCTGTGCTCGACACGCTCCGGTGCAATTCAAAGTGGTACGTAGCATTCATATTTCTCAAGCTAAACCTGACCAAATGTATCTCATATTAGTCCCGTCTGCATTAAGTGTAAGACTTCTCCCTGTGCTCTGTTCCATATTTATTGGACTTCTCCTTCGCCGTATGAGTTTTGCTCGTCAGTATTCCAAACGTGTCACAATTTCCTAGCTGTCCAATTGAACTCAATCCTCTTAACAGCTGTTTTTGACGTTTTCCGAGACTCAAATTTGCCCAGTTCAAAGCCGGACATTTTGGCTTTCACCTCCGTATTGGCTCGTCGGGTGACTCTGATTAAATGGAGCGACCCCCTCCTCGCCCTTCCATTCCTTCTGGATTAGAGATATTATAACGTGCTGCTTGCATCTGGAGAAAATCTGACTCACTAATAGGGGGAGTTATAGCCGGATTCATAAACTATTGAGACCTTTTATGATTATCTTTTAGAATCCAAGAATTACTTTTTTTCTGAGTAACACTCCCTTGTTGTTACTAAGTTCAGCGAGTGGGGAGAGGGAGACGATGAGCTCTTCTTCTATTTAAGCGTTTTTGAGTGGCCTACGAAGCACTAAACAAGTTGTATTCTGTATTTTCCAGACACATATGGCCATTTTATGGCACAATCAAGTAACTATGTTACCTTCAGTTGCTATAAAAATGCTGCATATATCAAATACGACTTAAAGGCTCGAGGCTCCCAAACTCCTCCTACGAGGAGCTGCACCTCAAAGGCGGTGCCAGGTCCACCCAGGCGTTTTGAACTGCCGAATGTTTGCCAAGGGAGATTAAGGGATTTCTAAAACATGCACGAAAGAGTCAAGGCTACGCTACAGGTATGCTTATGATGAGGGAATAACATTATAACCACAAGATTCCCTTGTCTCGTCTCTTCTGTTCTGGAGTTCACCACAAACATTCCTACAATTTTCTCTCTTTTACTGTCATTTCCCAGATAGTGATTCACAACCAAAATCCACTACCATCTATTAACACCATACCTACTCACCAGCTCTTGGTCACCTCTGTTTCCTTCACCAATATGGCCATTGCAATTTGTTTCTATCACAACTCTCTCCCTTCTTGTGACGCCATATTGTGCCTCATCCAGTTTGCGCCGGATGTCATCTTTCTCATCTAAGTGGTACCCGACTTGTGGTGCAGCATTCAGCGACACACCTCCGACTTCTAGCTTCTCGTTGTGCGAAACTCTTGTCAAGTCCAAAACGCAGAGTCTCCGCAAACTGCTCCTTCATGATTAGGCCGACAGTGGCTCAGCTTCCACCAGCACTCTGTTGGCCAACGGCATCGGAGGCCGTCGTCATCACCCGGGCCCTGACCGATTCGGTACGGCAGTCATTTTGATGACCTGCATATTTGTTTCAGCTCAAGTTTTACATCAGATGCCCTTCCTGACAAAACCCTCACCAGTTTATCATAGCTTAGCTCTGAGAAGACACGCTTCCCCCTCAGGCGTGCTGTTTGAATATTGTAAGAAAACAAGAAAAGGAGCGATGCCAGTTACGGCTAGAGCACATCTAAGAGGTCAAATGAAAACTGTCACGTTAAAGAAAATGGAAATGGGATTTGGGTGATATTCCCTCTGTTATGCTGAAGCGCCTCTCTTAATTCAAGATGAGGAATTAAGAGAATAAACATTTAAATGTTGGCAACAAAACCAAGAACAAAGGTGGAGATTATCAGCTTACAAAACTTTTCATTTCACCATGGTTATTTTTTTTTAAAGAAAACACTGGAAAAATGGCCGTCCGGCTAAGTTATTAGAAATCTTGTTGACATCTCAGACCCACAGAGTCTTTGTCCTTACTTTGTCCTCAGTATTTTCAGGATTATAAGAAATAAGAGGTGCAAGGTTTAGTTTCAGCTATATGTTCGACAACTCGGAATAATTTGACAAACTGAGATGTTCAGAAACCTTGCCAGTGTTTCCTAAAGTTAAAGTTAATTTCATCTGTTTATAAAACAGATCTGTTTGGTCCATTTAATCTGTTTTAGCTATTAACTTGTTCTTATTTAGTATCTCATCCCTTTTCCCTTCGAATTTAATTACTGCCTGTTAAATTAATTTTCCTTTTAATGGACTTCCGTTTCCGTGCTTTAAATTGACTGGAGCACGACTGGCTTCAACAAGAACACAAAGCATAATCTTTAGACGGTTTAGTCAGACGATGAGTTTAAAAATGGATAATTTTTTATTTTTATTTTAAAAGATAAGAAGATAATTGAAAAGATGGCGGACGGAATGTTTTCTATATATTAAAAAAATACTTGTGTTAAATGCATATTTATCTAGCTAATATCTCCGACCGCAGAAATATTACATGTGTCAGATCCTGCCCTGGCTAATGGTAATGACGTATTTGCGGTTTAGGCAGACATGAAGAATCGATCCCTGCTCTCTCGCGAGCTTAGAGCAATGTTGTCATGCCTGCTGACGAGCTGCTCTAGTAACACTGCCATGGCGGCCGTAATGTCGCTGATTAAGGAGGGGACATCGTAGCGTCTTGTTTGAATTCGCTTTTTAGGTTGACGGGTACCGCGCGTGTTTCGTTGCTCTTGGTTTGAATTGAACAGCATTTATCTCCGAAGCGGCCATGACCGTGGAGCAGAATGTCCTCCAGCAGCATTCTCAGAAGGTAAGCCTGTTGTGGAAGATAACTTGACGGTTAGCTAACTTTAGCCTAACTGCATTGCTGCATAGTTTTATGACTCGACAACCAACAGGAGTCCGCAAGTCAGCGTCTTGGTTAGTTAGACTCGCATTTAATTGCGGATTAATGAGGTTTTTTTTTTTTGGCAACCTACTGTAAAGAAAACTGTATAGAACTGCTCAGTAATTCCCCTTTAGTAAGGCCCAATGCTACGCAGCGGTCCAATATTATGCTAGCTGTTTGTTAGCTATAGCTAACGGTACCGTGTTATGACAAATTTGAGCCAAGTCAGTCTTTGTGAAAGCCGTCTGCTGTTCAAAGTGTCATTTATAAAACAATAAATTAATTTATGTCGAAATAGAGTGAACTCCTATACCGCTTGTTTTTTCTAAAAAGCAAGCCCAGTGGCAGTTTTGGCTTTACTGCTGGTATTTTTCCTCGTCTTCTTGTTAAATACGTGTTTTAATTCAACATACGGGCGTTGTACTGGAGAATCTTTGGGTGGGCTTCCTTAACCGCAGGTATTTATATATGCAGTGCTGCATAAATAGCAACGCCGCGTCTACGAGTGCGAATGTTTCCTTGGTTACTCATGACATAGCTGATGTCTTTGTTTACAAAGCGTGGCCATCGGCGAAGGCGGCATACAGCCGAGCCCTGATGCGATTGAGTAGTCAGACAGCGAGCCAAGCGTGTGATGGTTCATAGCCGGTAAGGCACGTTATTAAGTTACATCCCATCATGCTCTCATTTTACCAAGGTGCTTTTAGGGTCCACTCCGTTGCTTTAGATCCCGTTTTTTTTTTTTACGGGATTTAGCGTGGCCACAGTGCGTAGCTCCGGTTGTAGAAACGCCGGTTTTGCGTTTCGTCGCTCCAGTTATGTGCAGCGATGTTACATAATCACGGTTAAATGTCCTGCTTCTTGATGCACGTCTTGTGAATCTGACGTGGCTTGGGGTGAAATAACTACGGAAGCATCCACCAATGACTCAAACCTAAAAGTAGCAGCGTAACACAAACCGCGCTGACCTTCACAGGGCCTGCAGTTTCAACTTGAGTAACAATAATGACATTTAAAACGCACCTTTTTTTTCTTTTTTTTTTTAGTGGTTGGTGTTTGTAAACTGTGCAGACCACTCCTCCTAACCCTGATTTCAAATATTAGCAACAATTTTTATTGTTATTGTTATTATTTAACGCATTTCAAAGAATCTGCTCGGTGTTTGTATACTCCCCCCAGAGAGTTTTTGGAAGCGTCGGGTGTGGTGCCATTTTTTTCATGTGATGACCTGTCATAGGAATGGACTTTCCTGCCAGGTTGTTTTGTTTTCTTGTGGTACAGAACCAACAGAGACTGTATCCACCCTGGTCTAACCCTCTGCTGAGCCCCAGAGTTGCTCTGGTGCCAACGGTGTTTCACTGAGATTCACACACGTGTGTGTGTGTGCGCGCGTGTGCTTGTCTGAGTCACTGCTGTTGTAGATGGCATGGCCTAAAACTGTCTCAGGCTGAGCCCACATCATACCTCATTGATCAGGAAGACACCTTCAACACTCCAGGAACGTTTTTCTCTAGATGTTGTAAATAAATGAAATCTTATGAGAATTTCACTGTATAAAGATTTTATTTTAAAACTTATGCCATCCAGACCTGCGCCCGTCAGTCTATCTGACGCCGACTGAGTTAGACTGTCATGTCAGCCTCCGGCGAAGGGGTGAATGCTCTTCCATTGTAAACAGATACTGAGAATGTATGGAGAGTCAGACCTGTTCCTGTTAGATTTCTTTAAGTGAACAGGTTTGAAACTCAAATCTTCTCCTCACACTTCCTTTGACTTTCTTGGTTATTTCAAGAATGAATGGCGACAAGAATCACCTTTGCTGTGTGTCTTTCCAGTTGTACCGTCTGTGTAAACAAGCAGATTTTCCCAATCCAACAGCTGGAGACTTGGATCTACAATCCACAACTGCGACTCAGATGTCTTCTCCTGGGGTTGTTCTACTAGTTATTTTATTCTTTATTTATTGAAAAAAAAATCCAAATACTGATCTGCCTCGAAGCCTCGTTATACTATGTGTTATTATTTAGTGTTCCGGCCGGGACTTTATTTGGGTTCCCACTTCCGCCTGACTTGTTGACGAAAACTAAGTGTTAGCAGCATAACGTCCAGTTTTCAAGTTCGTCCTGGGAGGATTTTATTGAGTCATGATAATGTTCGGGTTTTTGTCTTTTTCCGGGGGACCAATAAGCATCTTAAAATGACGGCAACGATGCCTGGAGTCCAGCGGGATTATTGATACAGATAAACGGACAGACGGAACACGGCGGGCGGCTTTAGATGGTAGCTTTACTGAAAATACCGGAAAATAAATTTCATATCATCCCGGTCGCAACAAATGGGTGGCAAA
>CAEGAE010019067.1:0-43417 GCA_903067095.1 Girardinus metallicus | reverse complement strand
TGCTGTTTTATTTTTATAACTGCAGGGTGAGTTTTATTGCACTCCGTTTGTTGCCCAGATGAGGACCACGTTATGCACCTTCCGTTTTGTTGTTTTTTTCGACCTCATACTTAACGTGATTATTTGTTGTTATGCAAACTGTATTTGGGAGCAGATTTTTCGAGTTCCAAAAGGAAAAATATCTTTCCCTGTCGAATCTTCATAATAAAAATGACATAAAAAATCTGATTTCTTTATTGCAATTATTTAATTTTATCAATGCAACGAAACATAATACATTGATATTGTAACGGGAGGTAAACTTAAAGCACCATCGTGCAACAGAGTCACGTGGGACGCACGGCAGGGAAAATTAACATTTAATCATGAATGTATGCAGTTAGTTGTTTTGATAATAGGCTAAAACAGCTAACATAAACACTTAAAGCCTGTGTTGCTTTTATTATACACTTTATATAAGGCTTTTAATTTTTTGTGGCACCAGACAGAATTATTTTATGGGTTTTTTTTTTATCCAACATTTACAAAATAAATCCCATCTTCAGTTTGCAAGATTCCTGAAAATCTTGCTTTACTGTACAGCACAAGTTTATGAATGCCAATAAGGTTGGCATTCATAGAAATATTAGTTGTTTTCATTTCTCAGTTTGACTCGCTGGACCAAACACAAAGTCCTAGTTTCGTATCTCTAACTGGACATTCATAACACACAGGTATTTCTGTGGACCATGTTTACATATTTCAGACATTGAGCACTCCTTCATCTACTGTATCTCATCCATTTTATACACCAGTGGTTTTTTGTTCCACTCATGTAACAGGGAAGTTTTGTAAAACCTTCTTTCCCCTACCATCCACTCTGAGTGATTCTCCTCTGTGGCTTCCCAGACGTTCAATTTGTCTTTCATTTAAGAGAAAGTGCTCCTTGCTTTGGAAGTGTTGAATGTCACAACCCTTTATTACCTGGGCAGGACGATCTTCTGGGAGCTTCTCCTTCTGCCTACTGGTAAGTGACATCCCAGCATGTGCTGCCTGTGGAAACAGCGCGCTGGACCTACCCTAAACGTCCAGCAGGCTGCCTTGAAGCTGACATTTCATTTAGTCTGGCTTTTCTAAAGAGTCTCCAGCTCTGCTCCAGAAACTTCAGGTCTTTTTAGGATTGAACATGGAATAAGCTGCTTCTGTTGCAGCAATTTATTCATCAAAAAAGTCAACCAGCAACATAAATCCGCCATATCAAATTCTGTAAGCCACAATATTTTGGAATTGTTGTTTTTTTTCTACATGTTTTAATTTTTTTTTTTTCAAATTGTCCCAGAAGTGGTGAATATACATAAATGTGAAATGAACATGGTGAGGTGGATGTCTGAGAGGAGATATTGCACAACTGAAACTAAATAATCCATTTAAAAGGCATTTCTTAATTTATTTGTCTATCCTGACATTTTACATGCTTTCTATTTCATTTGGTACAAATTGTGGTGAATTTTGCTTAATTTAGTTGAATTTACTTTACAAATGTGAGCAAAACTTTGTCAATACTCCACTAAAGTCTAAAAAGCACAATTTTGCAGTTGAGGTATAACAATTTTGAAGCGACCAAAAAACCCCCCACCTCATCCTAACTCAAAACAATTCGCTCAATTTTCAAAAATTTCAAATTGCGCAATTATAAGGTCATTGGAAATGCAGCTTTTGTTGTCCTGCAGCAAAAAAGACATGGATTTAAATCCCACCTGTGGGTGGCTACGCTTAAATGTGCAGCTCTAGATGCAAACTTGCCACTCCATAATTGCAATTTTTTTGTTTCAACTAAACCTCTTACCATTTCCATCCTGTGTCCCTGAAAGATTTCTGTATAGAAATATAAAACCAGACATTTTGCTTTTGGTTTCCTAATCAGAATCTGTGGTTTTCTAGCTCGTTGTTAAAGTTTCTCTTTTCATCAGATGAGATAGAAAACTGAGACATTAAGCAGGCTACATAATGACTTACCACCACCATCATCATCATCCCACATTTAGACCTTGAACAGTTCAAACAGCTGAGAGCTGAAGAGCAAAACCTTACAGGAAATCCAGCTCTCCACTTTAACCTTGAAGCTCTTTCAGAGCTAAACACAACATATGGTAACAGTTTCTAAATCCCCACAAACAACAACCTGCGGTATCCGTGGCGATAAAAAGGAAATAATGAAAAGCATTGCTTACTCTTGTGAACAGTTCAGTCTTGTATTAATACATGAAAAGCTCAAAATGATAAAACCTTGAAAAGAAGTCATCTAGACTACAGATGTGTTTTTATCAAAGCTGTCCTGTTTTTACCATACAGTTCTGATCTAAACTACCTGATATTATTCACTATTTTACTAATTAAGACAGCCTTGTCTTGCTAAAATCCATGATTATAGATGCACAACTACTGCAGGCATAACCAACTATAACCCCAAACTGGTCTCAGACTGATAAGTAATTTTTGTAACTGGTGAAGTCGAGACAAATAGGTGTCCAGGAAATTCCACTGGTTCAAGATCCCCAACCAGACCAGTGTTAGAAATATTATTAAGGTAAGTTGATCCTCTAACTAACAGTTGGTGGGTAAAAGATGTCGATGAGGAAAGGAAGATGAGAGTGTGTGTGCTGCAGTATTTGATTTATAAATGTTAAGCTGACAATACGTCTTTATTTAGCATCTCAGAGTGAAACTTGCTGGACGGATCAGTGGAGGATGGACAGTAGCTGAGCATCGGATAAGTAGAGTGAGGTCAACAAGAGAAAACAGGCAGTTGAGTCCTGCTGAGATGATGTAATGAGAGACACAAGATAAGAAAAAGAGTGGTTGAAATTTCACTATGGTTACCACTAGAATCTGGGAATGAAGGAAGATCCAGAGTGGTAGAAGAAGGAACATAAGAATTCAATCTAGTGTGAAAGTTGGAATGAGAGGATTCACAGTAGAGAACAGGAGAGGAAGGATATAAAGATGGATAAAGGGGAATGTAGGATAGAAACAAGGAAGGAAGAAAACAAAGTTAAATTAAAGTAATGACAGTAGAATGGGAATTATTTTATTTTTCCATAATTATTCAGTGCTGGCATGGAAGGAATCCAAGGCTCATGGATTTCTAGACTTTCCCAGGATGTAGGAATCCTGTTCTAAAAGTGTAGAATAACTAATAACTAATCCTAATCCTAAACCAGGTAACATCAGAAAGAACATTCTCTGAGGACTACTGTCATTTCTGAAGGTTCTGGCACACAGTCTCAGTACTAATGTTGATTGATTGTAGAGAAAAAAAAGTGCGACTTTTGGTAAATATGATTCATCAGAGCTAAAAACAGAACAGAGAGCTTCTATTGTGTTGAATTATTCCTTGGGGGAAAGGCATTACAATTAAAGTGCTTGTGGCTCTTGCTCTTGTCGGCATTTCATGCATTCTAATTCCTCTGGAATACATTAAAATTGTCCTCTAGTTCTCCCAAAGTGACAGCTGAAATGATACATTTTTATGAGGAGATCAGAGGCGAGGCAGAGCGCGGAACACGCGGCACTCCGCCGCGACGACTTTCCACTCCACTCCAGATTAAAAGTTAATGGATTGAGCTGAAGATGGGATGTGACGAGGCCGTGTTTGCCCGCGGTTCCTCCTTGCCACGGACGATCCTCAGCCGTTGGCCCTGCAGCCTGTGATTCGCAGATTATGACAGCTCCCACAAGAACTTCTTTGATCAGAGTGCAGCGAAATCAGACCCTGACAGGGATAATCAGAGGCATTTTCTCAGGAACAACCGTTTGAGAGCAGCTACATGAAGAACAACTGCACACGTCCGCCTCACACTGTATGCTTCATCGGCCAGCTCTGCCGCTTAAAGAGGCTAACTTGTCTCATGTTATTCTGCCTCTTCTGATAACCTGCACTATTTTATATCTGAAGATGGTTTTTTGTTTCACCTTAAAGTGGTTTTTGAAACACACTTCTAAGGAAAATGTTTCCTTTTCTCAAGATGGCCTAGAAATTACAGTTGCCATGTGGTTTCCAGCATCAAATGGAGTTGTCATGGTGATGGCTCCTATATCAGCATGGCAATGTGGTATAATGAATCCATCACAAAGTGGAATACTTGAAATGATGTTATATAGTTTTCATTTTCATTTTTCATATTGAATCTCGTTATGTTTGGAGTTGGTTCACTATTTTAATCACAGTCAGCTGTTTCTACAAGATCTGTTATCATGTCCAACCTAAACTTAGAAATGTTGTACTACAAAAACACAACAGACTGTATCGTCACTATCACTGGGCTAAGGACTAACCCATCCTCCCGTTGCCCTCGGTGATATCTAATCATTGGACTGGTGTGTGTAAACCTGGACTTTCTACACAGTGTAACATCCTCCCTGGTTTCACTGTACAGTTATTTCCTCTATGCGATCCAAATGGTTTAAAAAGGGGCAGTATTATGTGTTTTCTAGTCACATAGTGAAATTTTATGGTGCAGTCAAGTAACTATGCCACCTTCAGTTATAAAAGTGCAGTATGCTTAAAAGAAATTTTACTTTGTAATTTAACGTTTTAAAATTGGGCCTCTGTGTCTTTAAAAACTCCTGCTCTTTCTGAAACGCCGCCTTCAAGAAATCATCATAACATGGCTGATCTATTAACCCTTTAACAATATTTTTTTTTATCAGAGTTGCACTGAGAAGTAGCTCATATAATGAGATCAGCAGTTCCACCAGGTGTTTGCTAATTGCTGATGGCTAGTCTGAAGGAGTTGAGTGGGAGGGACTCCTGGAGGCCTGCTCAGGAAACAACTGCAGCGCTGAGGAGGAGCTTTGGCTTGAAGGTGCCTCTAGGCCCCCCAGGTGTTTTATAAAGCTGAATGGTTAAAGGATTTCTCAAACATGCATGGAAGAATAAAGGCCACATTATAAGATATTAAGCTAATTTTTTTATTCTATTTTGCAAAATACTGCCCCTTGAAGGTCTGGGTCTCCAAAGAGGATTTTGGGGAAACCCCCTCTTTTCCAGAAATTCTATATTTCCTGGTTTTGCCATGCTTCTGTTTCTGCTGCCTCTATCTCGCCCTCAATGTCTGAGAAGAAACCAACCACTTTGTATATTCTTTTGTTTCTAAATAAAAATAGTTTAAACTAGGTTGTGATTGTCATTCGAGATCCAAATGATATAAAACACATTGCATACCTTGCATAACTTGCAGTTTTGGATATTTCTTTAGTTTTTGTTGCACTTTTAGCTAAGTTTCAGTTGGGTAGATGGTTTCATATCGGACATAAGGATATTTGGTACAGCCGTAGCTCGTGGTCTAATCCATAACTGGAAGCTGCCAGGTCCTTTGGCTACAAAAACCTTTGTAGGGAAATGCAAAACCTGTTATTCAGCGGTAAGGAGGGGTCAGATAGCAAGTAAACTCAGTAATCCTTGAGGACTTGAAGGACGAAGGAGGCATGGTTCCTGCACAGCTGCTTTCAGTGACTGATGATTCTGTTTGGGGCAACTGCTGGTTTGACTTCTCTCAGAGATTCATGCGGCGATTTACCTATTACCTCTCCGTCCCGACGGCAGCTTCGCTTGTTTGCGTTCCAACCAATGGAAAGCAAACAAGCTTTAAACTGCTAAAAATAGAAAAGTTGTTTCCATTTTTAGGAAACAAGCTTTCCATGGTTCTTCCATGGAAGAACCTGGAGGACTTCCAGGTTCTTCCAGGTGGTCTGCAGCTTGGAGCAAAGCAAACAAATATGAAGTTGTATTCATACAGAGTGTGCAAACTGCAATGCCACTCTCTTCCCTCACATTCTATTTGTATTCATTTGTTCTCTATTGGGGATTTTATTGAAAAATGGATTCAATTCGGCTTTAAGGTTGCTGAGCATATTGTATAAGCCAGAGGAACCAGACTGTTAAAAATGTCTATTAGTACAGTTGTGTAGTGCAATCCTTATCATCTCTGTCATGAAGTGATCAGCAGAAGCTTTTCCTAACCTGCTGGTTTTGGACAAGACTTGAACTTGTAAAATCATCTCTCAAGTTTGATTTCTTCTCATTGCGTTTACAGAGAACCTGAAGTGACCCGGGTGGCTTTCAGAGAAGTATAAGAAGCACAAAGCTTTGAGTGTTTTCCTTTGATGGTTGGCAGTTTTGTCAGGTTTGTGTTGTACCGATGTTAAATATATCTTTGCTCTGGGTTCACTCCATTTGTCAAACGATGTGTTTCGTTTTTGTTGATGTTCCTATTTTAAGAGGTAACGTTTGCCTTTGAAATGTTGCAGTTTAGCTGTGTTTGCTCTGACACATGCCTGTTATTTTCACCTAATCAAAGATATGTTAAATACTAAGTTATTTTTTAATATCTTGAATATCACTATTTTTTGAAGGCATCATCTTGAGGGACATTATTCAGAGGTTTTCACACACAGCTATTTAGCTCAAAGCCAACATATAGAAAATTTTAAAATTTATGATTTGGTACAAAGCTAAATATGCTTCCCTTTTTTGCTGCTAGTTTTCTTCTAAGAAAGAAAAACACTGTGGACCTTCACAACCATAACTTCTGGAGAAATTCTACCATCACAATGCACACTTTTGTAATCAGTGGAAGTTTTATTTTTTATGTCATACTAATATAGACACGTTACAACATGATGCCATGCAGAAGATCCTGCCTCAGAGTTCCCTGACTGCCATTGGTTTTAGCTGTCTAGTTGTCAACAAATCATGCTAAATCTTAAATGCGCGCATAATATATAAAAGAAAAAGGGACAAAGTGCTTTGCTACTAATTGTAACACTACCACAACTGTAACAAGGTCCAAGGGACGAGAAATTAATGGAGAAGTGACAAGAGGAACCAGCGAGGAGTAACTGAAAGAGAGGTGCGTAAATCCTGGGGAGGTTGAATGCTGAGACAAAAGACCCAGGCTGATGGCTAACAGGTTGCAGGTGTGAGTGGAGGGAGCAGGAGGCAGACCGAGGAGCGGGAGAGAGAAAGTGGCACAGGGGTGAGGGAGAGTACACAGGAAATAAGAATAACTAGACTAAAGAAACATTTAAACTCTAGAGAAAAAGAGCAACTAGAAATAAGAAATAATCATAACTAGAATCACTAAGGAAGAACTGAAGTAAAATGGAAACCAGGCAGAACTGATAGAAACAACCAAAGAACACAAAAAAATGACAAAACCCCAAAATCAAACTCAAACATGCCCAGATCAAAAACACGAGTAGTTTTGAATTGTTCTTCAGCAACTTTTCTGCGTTATTTTTCCCTTTGCTGTGGCACATGGCACTAAATTAATAATCCCTACACCTCCTGGTTTCATTTTGTTAATGGATTGATTTCAGTCTCAGAAAACATTAGCTGTCAGAACTGAAAAGTGTGTCTATGAGCGTCACACTATTATACCAGTTCTATCAGGAAGAACGGGCCAAAATGGAATAGAGGGATGACACCATCTACAGTGGTGGATGACAGAAATATTTAATTTCTGCTATATTTCATAAACTTATGTGAATTTATCGGATGTATTTTTATTCTCAGATAGAACTGCATTAAGTCTGCTGTGCCTCTGAAACACTGTCCTGCTTGATCTTCCTCCTGATTCATGTCGCTGTCTCTGAAGACACTCAGTGACCCTTGAGCAACCCTTTAAAATATTTATACTGTATGTGTGTGGGGCATGTTACAGCCCCTCACACTCTTCTTTCTATTTACAGCAAACACTTCTATTTTCCAAAGTGGACTTGATTCACGCTTTGGATGAACAATAAGCATTTGTGAAACGTGAACTATGTTTCAATTGAGGGTGGTATAACTGGATCTGATAATCCCCCAAGAGCAAAGCATAATGAATAAAGCAAGAAAAATTAGAGACCTTCATTAAAAAAAAAATATATATATATAAAAAGATCTATAACTGAAACCACTTGCTTGTTAAGGCTCATTGAGCAAACAAAACTCTAAAAACAAGAAGAGCAAATCCAAAAGTAAAAATTGAACTTGACAGTTTGGTACAATTTGTCTTGCAGTTTATTGAATCTGAAATTGAGTCAGAAAGTCAAGTCAGAAAAATGAGCTGAAATCCCATGTT
This sequence comes from Girardinus metallicus, assembly GCA_903067095.1. NCBI lineage: Eukaryota > Metazoa > Chordata > Actinopteri > Cyprinodontiformes > Poeciliidae > Girardinus > Girardinus metallicus. The sequence goes on along the minus strand of CAEGAE010019067.1, from coordinate 35,312 downwards.
TATGAAACACCATGTGAAAAAAATCCCCAAAAACATTTTTTTTAGCACCTTTAGTGCTGTGTGTATCATTAAAATAGTGTCTCGTACTAGTTATACAGTGAATGTTGTTAAATTATACAGCATATTGTATAAATTAGCTATACAAAAGTGTTTCACAGACACATTTTGAGGTACACAAAATAACATGTTTTCTTTCTGTCAGGTAGTGGATGCTTATTTAAAGTTGTGATTAGTAAGGTAACATTACATCCAATCTTTGCTTAATAGTCCCAAATTATTTTTTAATAAAGACCAGAGAGTTAGGCTTTAGTTTTTCTATTTATTGTATTGTTATATTATCATTTAGAGGAAAAGGTGAAACATTTGGTAACATAAGATAACATGAGGGAAATTTTTGTTGTCATTGTGCCAACTTACAATGTGTAGCAGCACAAGGAAATTGCTTTACTGAGTCATGTAAGATGTATACGGAAAAGCTAAGACAAAGAACAAAAACCCATTGTAGAGAACACCTGTTCTATTATATTTCCTTAAATGCATTTCTAGATTTTTCATAAGACTTGGAAGAAAGAGCCACTTAATGACCACTCAATCTTAATGAAAAACATCAGTTTTGATAAATTATTTCTCCCAAGTATCCTCCATCATGTCAAACAAGGAGCCTATAATAATATTTTTTGCTTAAAAATCGCCAAGGGAAAACCTATACCCATATTAGAGTCTACTTCCAGTCATAAATTATGCCCTTCTTCTAAAATTAAACCATAAATATCCTTATTAAATGAGTTAAAATGGGATTATTGGTCCCTTGGCAATATCATGATCTGGATCTGCTCCAACTGCAAACTTATTTATCGCCTAGACTTATCACATTCAACTGAATTTTCTTTCCCTATAGTGACAGAAACCACCCTGTATGCAGACAGTGCCAGCTCAGTCCTCAGCAGTGAACATGCTCCAGGAACTTGTTCTTTGTGGCTGTGCTCAGTCTTGGCACTATTGCTTTATTTCCTTAGAGGAGACCTGTTGATGTTCCTCAAATTACATTTTCCCATGTGCCAGTTCTGTTTGAGTCATAGAGGAGTGTTATGTAAAGCCATCTCGCTGCCAGACAAAGACAACATTTAGGGCTGACTGCTCTCTCGGTGCCAATTAGAAAAGGATAGTGATTATTAGCAGTCAGTCAATGAGTTTGATTCCAATAGCTTACTGTCACGCTGTAAGGCTGTTGACAGTCCACGTTTCTCTGATAAACATCTCCTTCATTAGATTTGTAAAGGAGAAGAGTACGAGTCATATAGCATCGTTTCACATCCTTACACTTCAGTAATTAGGAAATAAATCAAAACTGATTTGGGAAGCTTCTGAAGATCCTGTTTGAGTCTGTGGTGGGATCAGTCATCTTCTCAGCTGGATGAGCTGAGAAACTCCTTCTCCTGGTAACAGAAGAACGCTAGCAAAAATAACAGCACTGTTGGATGATGTCTCTCCTCATAAGGTGTTGCGGAACTTGAGATCTCCTTCAATAGCTGCGTTTAAGTTGACCATGTAAGTACATAATTTTACATCGCAAAAATAAAATTGCTTAATAGAAATAAACCCAGTTTGCAAAAGTTCTTATTTTTCAAGAGAAGTTTTGGTGCTAAGATAAGGTGTTTTTCTTTGGCCGTCACATGAGCTAATCAACAACTGGATGTTGCCACTGGCGCAAACCAGAAAGAAGACGACAGGAAGTATCTGGAGGATGATGGGGCGGCATGCTTTATAAGGACTTGTCATATGAACAAATTTATTCACATATAATTTTACTTGCATTTCTTATTTAATGGAAACACTGCAATTGTGAAATTGTATTTTTTGACATTAGCAGAATGCTTACATCGTTTTGAATACATCTGTAATGTAACAACTGCTGCATCCTAAGTGCACAAAAGAGCGTTATCACAAGTCCTTCATCTTGGTTATAAAGCTGTTAGACTTTATAAATAAACATAAGAGTTTTCATCCTGCTCTCATTTACAGTTGTTTTTTATATCCTGTAAATAGTTTTTTTATTCAAATATATATGTACATTTTTTAAACAGTTTTTTAAATTACAGATCACCGAGTAATTTGTTTTTGATAACTGTGCAGTATTATTTTTTTAAGTAATAAATTTGCTTTTCCTGTGCAGTCTCTCAGTCTTAGAGGTTTGTTGTTACATTTCTACCTTTGTGTGAATCTGGAAACTCCCATTTTCCTGTCACTTTGCTGCTTGTACACCTGAATTTCCCCACTGGGGGATGGCAGAAGTCCTTCAGCTGGGAAGTGTCAAAAAGGCAAAAAATAGAAAGAATCTGTTGGGGAAGCAAAACTACAAGACTGACAACGGTACTACAGTTGAGTTGGATTTCACTCTGGGTTTCTTATGATGGTTCATTAAGGAGTAAGTTTGAAAATTCAGTAATAAATCCTAATAAGTCTGTTACTGTTAGGATCACCCACATACATCTCAGATGTTTTGAACTAGCTTTGCTCAATGTCATTCATTAGTTCATAAAGAATGACCTTTTCTCTACTGGATATGTCCAAATCACAAAGAGTATGGCGGCAGCCTTGGTAATTTGAGACAGGTCTACAATGTCATTCTATCTAATCCAGATTGATGGATGAAAAGCATTTGAGAAAAACCTTAGAATGTCCACACGTTTCCACGGAGATGAACTAAAACAAAAAGCTGAAGAGCTTGCAGCCTTGGACCTTTTTTAAAAGCTTGTTAGCATTTAAATACTGTGAGATATTATGGCTATGTTAATGCATTCAGTCTAAAGGTATGCTATACTTTTAAAATTTCTACTCTGAGCTACAAGAGCTAGAAAAAAAATCAACAATACAAAAATTTGAAAAATTTGGTTGATTTGTTAGTTTTTTTCCTCATCTGGCTGACCAGTCTGCTCTCCTCTTGTCATGTTCTGGTGGCTTCACCTCTTATAATTCAGATTTTTCCTCTCTTACTCTATGCAGACAAAGTATCCCACTAAATGATTGTAATTGAGATGTTTTACAGCTTTAGCTTCGCTTTAGTGTGAAGTTGCTGAAGGATGAAAGTGGTTGAAACATGAGTAAAATAATCAATTCTGTGATTATTTCTGCTGATGATTTTGAATCATGGTTTGAAAGATTAAGTTTGACAGTTTTACATGATGATTTTTAAGGATTAATGCAGGTCAGAAATGTGTTTTTATGTAAGCTAAGTATTCAGAAAGGGCAAGTCTGAGAGCTGACAGCTGAGAAAAAGAGAAGATATCAAAGAGTTGATATCCTGGGAAATACCTGAGAAAAAGGAAAGGTGAAACAACCAACAAGCACATTTCCCTGCTGGAAAGAGTTTGATGCTCAGTTAAGGATAAAAAGGCCATGACAGAGTCAGTTGAAACATTGTGTCGACATTATTGTAAACGGATTAGCATAAGAAAACTAATTTTACAGGGTAGTAAACTTAAACAAAAACCCACTGGAGATTCAAGGTTGAGGAAAAACCTCATTTTAGCGCAGCACTTATGGATTTACTGTTGTTCTCTCCATCTGAACACAGATTTCCCAGCCAGGATGGACAGACATTGCTTCCTGCTATTGGGCAAACATGAGCTATAGAAAAATGTTTCAGCAGAATTAGTGATTTTTACATTAATTTGATATTTTTCCTAAATTCTTCAGTGCTGTGTGCAGCCATTGCTTTGCACTAAACTTCCACTAAACCTAGAGAAGTTGTGGCTGTGAGATTTTCCATTTTTGACACGATGTTGATTCTTTGGCGAGGCAGTGTTATTTGTAAAGCACATTTTCAGCAACACAGCAATTCAAAGCGCTTTAAGTGATGAGAAAGAAAAGAAAACAACAAAAAATAAGAAAAAGCTGCATTGCAGGGACAGAGTAAGGAAAAATGATGTCATGTTGAAAGACAGAACATGCCCAGCAGGTTTGGAAGATCCCATCATGGATCACAATCACAACGTCTAACACAGCCAGTAATGCCTGTCCATTCATGACAGACAGATACAATGTTGGCTTTCTCAATGTTTTGCTTGTGAATGTGATGCCTGCTAACCCAAACTGACGTTCACAGCGACGTCTTTCTGAAAATCGACCCCAGAGTAGCATGCAGTTTTGTTCATGCAGAGGATTCTGGGAATATCTGGAGATTCTCTGAGATGGAGATTGACGACATGGAGGATGACACCACAAGGCAGTGCTGGGGCAACACCAAATACAATTTTACCCCAATTTGTGTGACAGAAGTTGACCTTGCCAGGACTCAACGTGCAGCAGCAGGTACCTGCATATGGATGATGAAATATCGCTGAAAATATCAGAGGAGGAGGTTGACAGGAGATTCTCATGAAGGAACCTGGCAACCTGGATTGGTCTGAGGTTTTCTTTGCAATCGCTACTTTATATGTTCGGCGATCCTGGTCTCAGTATGAGCAAAACACCTAAAGCTAAGTCCAATATTATTCATACTCTTGACTGACTGACAATTAATACTAATTGTCAAGTTTCAATTACTTATCACCAAAATGAAATCGAGACCAAGACAAGCAAAATGCTGTTAAGCATTTATTAGAAGAGTCAAAGTTGAATCCAATGTCTCTGATAATTACTGTCTGAGTTTCATCTCTTCTGTACGAATTCTGTCTTTAGCTAGGGTTATAAATCTCTTTCTTTGTGCTAACAGCTCATTCTGCTGTACTTCTGCTCCTCTTTACATCCACAACAGAATGTATTCAACCATGACCTCCATGCGTTCATCCAGTGGAAGGTCATTTCAGGAGTCCTGCTAATTGTTTGAGTTCTCGATTGAGCCTATTGCATTACTGAAGGTGAACTTACCTTGGTATTACAACATATTTTGACGACAGTCTGTCCAGTTTTTCATTTTGTTCTCTTTCTCTTTCTGTCGATTATATAAATTTGTTATTATCTGAGAGGGAAGCATACAGAGTCTGACATTTTTTTACACAAAGTCGTCAGATTGAACAGAGAACATCTGTGAACATCATTTTTCAAACCTTCCCACAGATTGTTGGTTTGATTTAGGTCTGGACTTTTAAAAGGCTGTCCTTGCAGACACATGCTTTGATCTGTATAATTCCATTGCAGCAATGACCAGTGTAGATAAAAACATAAAATAAATAAGATTTATGTTCTTACAGATGTCAAAATGCTCCTGGACTCCCCAAAGACTTTCTCATCCTCCTCACTCTCTACTGCAGGACCTTTTTGTTAGCCATGCCAGTCTTGGCATTGCTGCACACACAACAAACACACAACAGTTATAACAAATATCTATTGTAATATTTGCTGAAGTAAAGTCATTTGTGTGCTCACATAACAGGAGTGGGGCGAGAACACACCCCTGGGGGACACCAGAGCTGATTGGGAGACATTGTTCCCCAGTATCACTGTAGTCATTTAACTCCATGATGGTGCTAACTTTTAACACAGCAAAAGGTAAGAAAAAAACAAAAAAAAACTAAATATGGATTACCGGTTTTATTTTTGGATTACAGTTGCATTACTCACCTTCATCATATTTTCACTTTTTCTCTTGTTTGCTTTAGGTTGACTTGTTCAATTATTATCAGTTCCTTTGTTAGGATAAAACATCTCACTTCACCGCTTCATCAAACAGATTCTTCAACATTTATTTTAAGAGCAGAAGCAAAAAAAAGGGGCTTCTGTTTGATGAGGCAGCAGAGAACCTCACTGATCAGTCAACTTTTAACAATTATTTGTACAGAAACAATATAGATCTCTAAAAAGATATGCAAACTGAGTATCATTTGAATATTTCCTTAGAAATATGAAAGAAAAGATGCCTTACTTTCTTAGCTAAAAAAAACCACATAAATGAGCAGCTTCCAAACAGCACATTGCATTAGAGCTTCTCCTCCAACAGATGTAAAAAAGGAAACATTCCTGCCACAGCGATCAGTTCTACCCTGAGCAGAACTGAACTGTTGGCTTATAGTCTTTCACAGACTAGTATTTTACAACAGGGACAGTGAAAGATTTAATTCTATTTCGGTTCAATTATTTTTCTTTTTACTGCCACCTGTCATCCAATTAAATCAAACTCTATACAATCAATACCTGAAGAAGTTACTGGATCATCTTCAGCTCCGTTCAGTGTTGCATAAATGAGCCAGTGGGAAAACAGGAGGTGATGGAACTTCAGTACTCAAACATGTTCCCATCATATGAATCTCTGGATCATATAGGACAGATAAAAGCCGTCAACGTTACGGAGATCAAGTTTGATTGTTTCCCAGAGCAAAATGATCACACATTTTGAAATAGTTGGGATTTCCATCATGGTTTCTGTCTGACATTCCAGCAAGCTATCCTGTTAAACAAACTTAAATAAAGTAAATTTCACCAACTTAATTCAATTACTTATAACACAATTCAGATTTATACTAAATTCTCACAAATAGTGAGAATTTAGTGTGGTATAATGTAAGCCATTTTCAGTCACAAAGGAATTATTTTTAAAAAGAAAATCTTCTTGAACAGGACATTAATGTTTGTTTCAGGACAATAATTAATGCAGGATTAACTTTAGGGTCTTTGGAATTAGCCAGTCAGAAAAGCTTTGTTTAGTCAGAGGCTGTGATAGTTCGTGCTTTGCACAGAAATGTTTTTCACCGAGTGCTCAAGGACAACAGTTTGTAGCAGGTACTGCTTTACTTTATTCCCCAGGGTGAATTGTATTGATCTTAGTTGCTGAATTAGCATTTCATATCACCTTTGCTCATTTAAAATGGTGATTGCTGATATCTCACCGAGGACAAATGGCTGGCTCGGGAATTACAGCTGAGGGCGATACGGATCAGCCGCAGAGAGTTAACGAGTTCTCATCCCAATGTAAATAGATGTGTGTGTGCGCGTGTGTGTGCGTGTGTGTTGATTGCTCTAGGGCACTCCCTTGAGTGAAAGTGTCATTCTTAGTAATCAAAGAACAAACTGGGGGAGAATTACAAATGATGGTATTGTTGGAGCATCTGTCAGCGTTTGCTATATTAAAGGAACATTTTTCTCTGCAGTCTGTTGGCATTTCTGGGATCATTTTTATTTCACATGGATAAAAGTTGAACAAGAAACAGGTCAATATAAAGCATGAAATGATGACTTGATTTGTTTAAATATTTTTAATGTACATTTTGTCAGTCGTACAGAAAATTGAATTTGTGAAATAGAATAAGAAATAGTTTCTTGTGGTGCGTGCTAGCTCTTCAATTTGACCTTTTCACCAACAAGAGCTTGTGTTGTTTTTCCAGATCATTTCAAAATGTCTCCTCTGAACTTCAGATCTAGTCAAACAAATGTCTCACACATGCAGGTGGTTTCCCACTTTTTCAAAATAACTCATCATGACTGGTTGATAACCCTGTTAGAGAGGCAAATCCTTTAGCGTCTCGCGATCCGATTCCAATTATTAGGGTCACGATTAGAATCAGAAACAAAATTTGATCCAGAAACTAATCTTTCTACTGAAACTGTCTAGAAATTAGAGATTCTGTTTAAGTTATGTGACTGACAAGAGGAAAAAAACAATGCAAATAAATAGAACATTTATTTAAAACTATTTTTTAAGGTTCTGTGCTGTATCAAATTCCAAGTTTTGTGTCTTAAACTGCCAGCATTAGGTTAGCTTAGCTAAATGGCTTTTTCTTAAATACAAATTATCAAAGAATTATTGAAAATAAATACAGAGGGAGAGCGGAGACATAATGTTATATACTGTACAATATAATAGAAGCGGTATGAAGACGCACACTTTATTAGTATTTCTAGAATTAATTTTTCAGCATTTTGAATCGATTCAGAATTCCCAGGACTAGGAATTTTGATTCTTTACAGAATCTATTTTTTCTGCACCTCTAACCTTCACATCATGTTTTTATTGTTCAATAGAGCAGAGCTGCTCTATTAGTCTCATAGTACTGCTAAAAGTCTTGTGCAGTGACAATTAACCTAATTTAATCTAATCTAATCTAATCTAAGTGCTCAGAATTAGATGAATACTGCAGATACTTAGTCAGATGATGCTCTATTCTCTTTGTGCTGTTAGACACTGTAGGCTTATTGTTGTCCTCACGTTTTGAAAAATCGATAATTATCACATTGGCAGCTTATCATCAGGTGTGGACTTGGACTGGGCCATCTGCACAGCATGGTGTCACCACCATGTTTCATAATGAGGAAAGTGTAGAGCTGTTTGTGTCCATGTCAAAAAATCTATTGTGATCCACTAAGACTTGTTAGCGCAGCAGCCAATAAGAGTGATAAACTGAGGTAAAACTTTTCTTTCCCACAAACATTCAGGTTTAGGCCCACTGACTCCTATTCTCTGTTGGATGATCTGTTCCAGGCATGCAGATGCTGATGCAACAGAAGCAGTAGCTGGTTAATGTAACTCATGTCATTTGGGATTTTCTTTATCTCTTCTTGAGATTTTCTGCAGAGATTTTTTTCTGCCAAATCTCAGATTTTGTGGGTTTTTCTTCTCTGTTTTCCATATTGAACTATGTGGATGTTATGTTCTACTTCTTGTGGAATTGGTGGATACGAATATGTCTCAGTGGGGAAAGTTTTTCATAATAAGCTACCTCAAGCTCAGTTAACTTCTCTATGAGAGCTGAATCACAAATAAATTGAAAATGAAGCAATATGGATGTTCTGCAGGAGCAAAAGGAGAAGAAAGTAAAAGGATGTAGATCGTCTTGGTGAATGCAGTAAATAAAATCAATCAGCCTGGAGCAATGGTGAGGCAGCAAAAGTGGTGAGGCATTTAGCTAATTGGGAGTTTTGTCAAGACATGACAGCAGGAACATATTTTAGTCTTCAACAAGATCACTGTACCCTTTATAGACTGTGCAGGAAATGGAAAACAGGAGAGAAAGTAGAGCTTGTTTGCTGTCATTATGATCAAGCAATACAACGTGGTATTCCAACATGGCGGTGGCAGCATCATGCAGTGTGTTTTATTCAGCTGGAACATGGAATCTGGTCAGAACCACACTTTTCAGATTTGTACTTCTGAATATTTTGAAGGACATGTTTTTCTTTCGTTTCTCAAGAAATGCACTACGTTGTGCTGAGCTGTCTCTTAAAGAGGCAGCATCATGTAAAATCAACTTTTTGAGCTTTATGTCATGCTATAATGGAATTCCCTCATCAAAAACATGCCTGGAGTGTTGCTTTGATCGAAGACGCATCCTGTGGTCGTGGAAAGCTGTGGTCTTTTTAAAAAGGATCAAAGCAAAGAAATAATCCAAGGAGATTGCAGAAACTACTAAAAATGATTTCAGAACGTCCCAATACATTACCAAAAACTGGAGGAAAAATGGGGAACCATCGTCTTTGAGGAAAAAATGTTGTATAAAATAAATCCAGAATGATTTCAAACATTTTGCAAAATCATGTGGAAAAAAAAACAGCTGTAGAACCCAGGTCTAATTCAATAAACATGCACATCAGTGAATCAGCATACCGAGAAAAACAAATGACGATCCCACTCCTAGTATCTGCTGTTCAAGCCTGTGGCGGCTGTGCTGTTATCTGAGTTTACTGCAGTTGGTGAAGTCAAAGTTCAGCAACATTATGGGCCCAAAGAATGAAGTCAGCTGAAGATACTGAATGACCAGGTTATTCCATCAGCAGGTTTTCACTACCCTGAAGTCACAGGCATATTCCAGTATAATAATACCAGGATTCATCGGCTCAGATTGGGAGATTAGTGACTCTGAACCTTATCCCATCATAGTATCCCATTATAGTATCTACTGTTCAAATCTTCTTCTATAAATCCACCAGCAGTGGTTTGATTCTCCCATCATCAAAACAAGATCTTGGTAAAAAGTTAATGCAACTCTGGATGTAAGTGAATCATATGACATTGCATGACACTGCCACAGCGAATGGAAGCTGTAATCAGAGGTAAAGGAGGACCAACAAAATATTAGAGTGTTATCAGACAATGTACAAGCAGGTTCAGGGTTGTGCTGAGACAAAATGTGGCCATGCAAACATCTGCTTGCATGAAAGTAGTCACAAAAGCAATGATTAGAATAATAACCCAACAAGACAAATTATGTTCCACCCAATAAATTAGAATTTTTCACAGTAGGGTTTTAAAACAAGACAGCAGTCCTAATATGAACAGCAGCGTCTGTGCAGCAGTTCCACTCCACAGAAAGAAGTGGAAACTAACCGTATGTTTGGCTGCAGGTTTACCACTCCACTATTTATATCTACAGACGCCCTGTTTGACTCAGACAGCAACGTGTCGCTCCGGGCTAGCTTCATAGCGGGCTCCAGATTCTTCTCCCAGGCTGTCATCTCTCTGTTGTGTTGATTTGTGCGACTGGAGGCACCATCAGGCTGATCTTCTTTTCCTCTGCAGGTTGCTCTGCGCTCCAGATCTAAGCAGGAAACGAGTTCAGTTCTCAGTAATGCCAGAGTCGGCTCACCGCAAATAATGTTCCATCATGATTTTCTTCAGCTCACCTGCATACAGCCACGTTGCTCTTGCTCCTGCTTAGGAGTCTGAGCTGACAATGAACCTAATCAATCCCCTTAACTAAGCAATTTGGCTCAGATCACTTTAAATATCAGTCAAAGTCTCTATTCCTCCCTCATCATAGCTCAAGCAGACCTAAAATCCATAGCCTCATTAGATTGTCCAGCTGACAGCGTTCTTTCATTACTCTGACATTCCTTTCATCCTAAGAAGATAGTCTGCTAAAGTAGGACATTCATTTTTTCTGAAATATGTGACAGTGTTGGCACCAGGGTAAGGAGAATCTCAGGTGGATTATCATTACCTACCCTAACCACTTCCTAGGTCTTTGGGGAAGTGAATATTATGACAACAATATTATTCTAGCAGCAAGGTATATGAGGCAACTCTTGCTGCTGGTGTCTAAAATTAACCTTTTGTGATTTTTGTCATTTACAGAATATCCGGTACTTTCAGGTTTTATGTCCCTCTGTTGTTACCATACCTTGCACATCTATCATTTATGAAAAAGTAAGAAGGAAAACATTGTAGTTGTGTGTCCATTGACCTTAGATTTGCACAATTTGACTTTCCAAAAATAAATTTGCATAATGTTTCATTAAGGCAATTTATTAAGGCTTTAGGAAGAAGTGAGGTTTATGACTTTTCTCTACTTAAAAAAATCACTGAAAATAAATGTTTCTCTGGTCCTCACAGGTCAGAGACTCCTTTATGAGGATTTTTAGAAGAACCTCCCGCTCTCGCTTTATTTTTATTTTTATTTTTTTTGCAACAATTTGCCCTTCCATTCAACTTCCCATAAATAAACTTGGATACTACAGCAGTCTGTGAACAACCAGCTTCTTCAACAGCTGGAGGTTCATCCTGCCTGTCAAGTCTGCAGGCTTCCCCATGATCGCATAGCCAGTGGCATAACAGGAAAGACGATCAACCGTAATAAAACTCTTTTTATCCGTCCATCTGTCCAACTTACCAGGTTGTAGGTTTAACAGACATATTTGCCCTTTCACGCAGATTTCTAATAAATTTGAAGCCAATATAGATATTTTATCAGTGAGATTGATAAAAAAAAATCTATACAAAACTATAACTGCTTCAAGTTTTACATTTAACTGTCAATCATTTGAGTATTTATCATTCTGACTCAAAATATACAAAATAGAACAGCTTGCATGTTTGTTTTTTCACACTCACTTTGTCATTTCGGCTTTGTTTTTTCTTTTATAAAAGTTTCATTTATGTTATATCTACAGTTTGTAGAGGATATTTTCTTTTGACTATAACTATTTGACACACATTTAGATTTGACTCTGTTAAAATTTCATATAATTCAGTTGCTATTTGTTTTTTACTTAAGGGAAAATTAATTAACTAAATTAATTTTACTATGGTCGGATGTTGAAGTGATTTCAACCTGTATGTCCTTTAGCAGTGGATGATCTAAGCGTTAATAGCACATCTTGCGCTAAAGGCCACTGATTCTCTCGGCTTTCCCATCAGAAATACGCGTCTCGCTGTAGTTGACTACTTGTAATAACTGTCTAATTTATATGATCAACACATTTCTGCCTGACTTCCTCTCTTGCCTCATTTGTTGCAACACTGACGCTTTTTGTCATAATCAGTTTTTAAATTATTCACAGCTCAGTATTGCAGCAACCTTCTTCTCAGAATTAATTGTGTCGCCCCTAGCTAGCTAAGGGCCACTGATTCATTCAGTGAATGTGGCGTGTCAGGTAGCTGGAGGAGGAAAACCTGTAAACCAATCAAATTATTATCAACTTTCATTGTGCTTATTACTTTTGACAGGGACTTAACCTTCGGAGCAGCTAGTTAACGCAAACAGAGACAGGCTGTGAATGAAGGGTGAGTGAAAGGTGAATGTGGGTGAAGTGTTGCAGAGAAAACTCCTTCTACTGCAACATTTTGTGCTGCTGCTGAAGCCGCGGCCTCATTCAGAAGGTGCTGCGTCTCCCTCTCGTTCTGCTCAACACTTCCATCTGACCTTGGAGGATAACTTGGTAAACATCAAGTGTTTTCAGATTTTACCTTCACTATTATCAGCAGTGAAGGTTGTTCTACTCTTATAAAGAAAATGTTGATGATGCTTTCATTTCTAAGACTAACTGACGGTGGGGGCACAGGAACCTCATGGGTTTACAAAAGGATGTACATGTCCCAATCTTTCTCCATCATTTCTAACATATCAAAATAAAAAAATGGATTTCATATAATAGACCAACACTAAATAGCACATTACAGTGAAATGGAAAGAAAATCTCCACAGTCTTTGAAATAAAAATCTGTCATTTGTGAAACTCTATTTTGGTGTCTTGCTGCAGAATCTCCGTCTGGACTTTGACTGACTCCATTTTGATCTGAACCTTTCCTCTGTATCTCTGGCTGTTTGTTTAGGTTTGTTGTCCTGCTGGAAAGTGAACCTTCAGTAAAATCTCAAGTCTTCTGCCGCCTCTAACTGGTTTCCTGTCAGGATTGTCCTGGATTTAGCTCCATCCATCTTTCCATGAACTCTGTCCAGCTTGACACAATAACAATTGCGACACATTGTTATTGTGTCGCAATAAAAATGTGTTATTGCGACACAATAACACATTTTCAGCTATGTGTTATTGTGTCGATCCATGGTAAATCTATAATACACTTCACTGCTTCACATGCTTTTAGTGATACAGTAAGTAAGACTTTAGTTATATATTTATGTAGGTCAAATTGGGAATTACCTCCCAAGGTGGTGGAGAACGACTCAGATAAGATCCTGTGGGACTTCCTGACACAAACAGACAAAAGAATTATGGCCAACCATCCAGACATTGTGATCATTAATAAGCAGTAGAGGACAGGCACTGTAATCATTAACTCAGCTGATAATGATTTGACCACCTAGGGACACTTAAAGGTGATTGAAATTTAATTCATCCTCATCAACCTTTATTCAACCAGGATAGAAACGCATTAAGATTAAAAATATCTTTTACAAGAATGTCCTGGCAAATGGCAGCAGCACTGACTTACAGATGGACTCACTTCACTCAAAAACAACAACAACATCATCATTCAAAATTTGAAAACCTAGATGCTTCAATAAAAAAAAAACGACAGGCTGCATTTCTGCTAGATGCTAATTTCCACATGGAAACAAAGAATCTGTCATGGTAAAGAATTATGTGTGTCAGCCATAATTCATGGATGTGATAAGCCTTTATGATCCACAACGTCTCCTTCATTTTCTCAATTTCTCCCATTAAACATGTTTGTTTTTCAAACAGCTTTAGGGAATGTGCCTGAACTTCTGAATTTAAAGAAAGCTAAAAAAAAAAAAAACAATCATTATTCTAGATTTTAGGAAATAGAAGTTAACAGAGTCTAATTTACATTACTTAATTACATAATGTATGTGCATATTGTTACTTATTTCAATTGTTATTATTTTTAATATATTACACTTATTTTTCATAAATATTTAAATAAGCGTTTTTTAAACGTTTTAGACTTTCCAGTAAAAATACTAAAAACAGACTACATTTCCCAGTGTTCATTGCACTGGATCGACTAAAACTATCCCTGTAGTGCCCAAGCTGTACTTACGCCAAACCCGTATACTCTGGTTAGTTTAACACTGATACTAGTTTGATGTACAAGTGTTAAACTGGTTAATATCAAGAGATTAACAATGTCACGCGCCACCCGCGCGGTACATCGTGGGTCCGTGTAAAGTGTTTGGTTTCCTCCTTCCAGTGTGTAGTACGCATGCGGGAAGCTACGCCGGGTGAAACATGTCAACTTCAGTCAGCAGCTACAAACCTGTGAGCCACGTCGTTTTTGACATGGATGGATTATTGCTCGGTAATCCACCTGTTGTTCATCTGTTGTTTCACTTTTAGCAGCGTCACCTGAGCCGAACTTCAGCCTGTTCACTCTGTCTGCAGCCGTGAAAACCACAACTAACGAACGCCGTAGGAAAACATACCTAGTCGTGGCGTTTGCGCGCATAATTAACGTAAAACATCGAGTTAAACACGAGGACGAGAACATTTTTTGTCTTTTGAGAACGACGATTAATTCGGCTTATTTGTCATAAATCAGTTGGCGCTAGAAAGTATAAAAATCTGTGTTCAGTTTGATGTTTAGGGAAGCTGGCCAACCTTTGAACCGCTCATTCTGAACTACACCTTAATGAATTAAAATCTAACTGAGCAATAATTTTAGTCCAGTCAGTAAATGAATTAATTGAAATTCGCTTATATTTAGTGATATAGTTAGTTTATTATGTCTTACAAACACTTGCGGAGGTGTACTGCATTAAGTTAGTGAGTGTTTGTCCTTGATTCTAAGTATTGTAAGAATGGCTCTTGACTTAATGTAATGTTTTGATTGCTGATTCTATGTTGCATGACTCTGTGTTTTTATGTTATGATGTAAAGCACTTTGAAATGCCCTGCTGCTGAAATGTGCTATACAAATAAGATTTGATTTGATTTTGATTTTTGCGGTTTAGTTTAGGTGAGTTTGCTGGTATCAGTGCTGTTGGTTGTTCGATAATACTTTTGCCACTTTCTTTCCTCCACTCAACTTTCCATTGCATACTACATAACTCTGGGAGCAACCGGTTTCTCTATCAATGACCTTTTGTGGCTTACTTTGCTTGTGGAAGTAAACAATTTATTCAATTGTGCTTTTGGGTTTTCATGAAATGTAAGCTGAAATCATCAAGATGACCTGAACTGAAATGCTTAAAACATATCTCAGTGATTATAGCGAGTCTATATATAAAATCTGTTTTACTTTCTAAACCAAGTTACTGAAATTTAATGAGGTGCAGCTTTTTGAACTGCCTTGTTGCTGAAAAATGCTATATAAAACTTCTTCTTCTCCTATTTCTACGGTGATCCAGAGGTCAAACAAATGCACAAGTTTATCTATTACTATAAATGTTTGAAGAAACTCCTTCAGCTTGA
The DNA here is from genome assembly GCA_903067095.1 of Girardinus metallicus. Lineage (NCBI taxonomy): Eukaryota > Metazoa > Chordata > Actinopteri > Cyprinodontiformes > Poeciliidae > Girardinus > Girardinus metallicus. Next base: position 19,772 of record CAEGAE010019067.1, on the reverse strand, counting down.
CTCGTCTGTTCCAATCAAACAACAATAAGCCAAATTCAGGAGGCGAAATAGTTTTGTTTCATACTTTGCATCATGTGCCTTGTAGCTTTATCACAGCATGACACCCTGGTTGCTAAGGAGGACTGCAAGATGGAATAAATTAATGCAGCTAGTTTCTCCAAGAGGTCAGAAGAAGCAATAGACTTTTTATAACACATTTACGACATAGAAACAATTATTCAAGGCTGGGTATGGACTTTAATGCCTCAAGTTGAGATTATTAAAAAAATGAGCCATTTTTACTGATAAGACTTTGTGTGGTGAAATCTCATCAAACTCCTGTAATCAGTGTTGACCATTTCAGTCCAGGTTTGACCTGCTTTAAATCTTAAGGCACCACAGATCTGGTTTAGTCCTTGTACTACAAAAGCAGTGAAATAGCCCTTTACTGATGTACCAAATTGGAAGCTGACAGTCGGATGCTAATCTTCACCTTGTGTGAAGCTTTCCCCTGATAGCTACCAACAAAGACTAACTGAGTGGTTTAATCAGGTGCCAGATAAGGCTCTGAAGTGATCCGGCTTCAGTCGGGCCCTGTGGAGCTGATACCGAGTTAGAGGCGTCTTTGAAGACGGAGCTCAGAGCTGGGATGACGTCACTCCCCAGCTGTTAAAAAGTGGTGGGGTGTTCGTTTTGTTTCTCTGCTCACTACGGGCTAGCACCAATTTTTCTGTAAAAAAAAAAAACTTGTTAAAAAATAGTTATTTTACAGAATAACAGGCTTCGAGTTTAATGAAACAAAATTTGAAGAAGAGCAAATAAAAAGCTGAAGCCTCCATTACATTCAAACTGGTCAGCAGCCAGTTTGGTTAAAAAACTTAGAACTCCTTAGCAAACTTTTCCAGTCTGAATTCAGACCTTAAAGGGCATTCTTGGTGTTTTTTATATAAAAAGGACAATGCATATTAATCAACATGAATACATAATAGTTTAGTCAGAGAGGCTGATTTTCATCTGTAGTCTGCATAAAAACAGACATGACAGATTTATAGCTAAAAATAATGTAATTTACAGTGAACATTTTAATAAAAATAAAAACAAGTCACAACTATAAAAATAAATAAGAACAGTCAATTAAAAAAATGAATTGGTAAAGACCCCCAGTTATTAAGTAGTAGACATTGTAGATAAAATATTTAAAAATGTACATTTGTTGCCATGATCATCTGACTTCAAATTTTCTTTCTTGTGATTTAATGACTTTACAATGTTTGAGAATATTCTAGTTTTAATGTAGTAAATGTATTCTAGTTTAAATCATGGAAAATGTAAATTTTCTATTCTATTTTTTAGATTTGCCACTGTTTAAAAATGTATTTTTAGTTTATCTTAAAATTGCTGCGATTTTTAGAATATGTTTTTTTTTTGGCTAATCATTTATTTATTTTACCTTCAATGGCACTAATATGCTGTTGTACTGTTGGGCAGTCATGGCGTGGAAACTAAAATAGTGCTTTTTTTTCACAGACCAGACGAAGGAGATTTTCCAGATCTATTCCATCACTGGGCATAATGAACGTTTTAAAAGTGCAGCTAAACTTCACAGAATGTTCTTCATTATTTTTAGTATCAAAATTCAGTTTACAGCTACATGCTGCTTTTCAGTACCATGTTTTTTTTTTTAACAATGTGATATTGTTTTAGTTGCAGCAGAAATAATTGTTGCCTTAAATCATATTGTCAATGATATTGTTGATTTTTATGTGAATGTTATGTTACATAAGGTTATCAGAATGTCCCTCTGTCTTCAAATCATATATAGGTTTAACTTTTAGAAAATATTTGGTTTAATATCCATTTTATTTCCCAAGTTAAGGTTGCTGGTTTTATTTCTTGTATATCTCCACCTTTAGATGTGTTTGTATTATAGCCTTTTCCCTGAAGCCAGTCTGGCATCAAACCAAATGTCTGTTTTATAGCGAATCCTAAGCAGCACTTTAGATGAGATCTTTTGTCTCTTTTTGTCTTCTTATTTTAGACACAGAACGACTTTACACAGTGTCTTTCCAGGAAATATGCGACCGCTTCGGGAAGCAGTACACCTGGGACGTGAAGTCGTCTGTGATGGGGAAAAAGGCTCTGGATGCTGCCCAGATTATCCGGGATTCCTTGGATCTTCCCATGACAGCTGAGGAGCTGCTGAAGGAAAGCAGGCAAATACAGGAGAGGATCTTTCCGTCGGCCAAACTTCTGCCAGGTTTGACTTATTTACCACTCCCATTCTCCATGTTTTAAACATGTATGTAGGTAATTGTAAGATCAACACACATTTCCACCTATATGTCTACACAAAGCCTTTGCATGCTTACATTTTGGTACATTGGCATGTTTCTGTTCAGCAAATTTATTTTGAAAATGTCAAATTGCGTAATTATGTGGTCAATGGAAGTGTATCTAAAGTTATTCTGTATTGGAAGCAAATTATGAAATGAATACTGCACTTACTCCCATGAAGAGTGGACAGAAACACCTGACCAGAACTGGAAACATTTAGACAAAGTGTGTGTGGTTTTCTGTAACCAGCCCCGTTTGACCTTATCTGTCATTTTGCTGCTCATGAGCCAGGCGTGGAGAAACTTGTAAACCATCTGAAGAAGCACCACATCCCCATCGCTGTGGCAACCAGCTCAGCTGACGTGACCTTCAGGCTGAAGACCAGTGCACACACAGACTTTTTTGCTCTGTTTGATCACATTGTTCTGGGCGACGATCCCGACGTGAAGAACGGCAAACCCGAGCCCGACTCCTTCCTGGTGTGCGCTAGCAGATTCAGCCCCCCAGCCTCCCCAGAGAAGGTAGGAACTCCAGATTACAGATACAGTCGGTGTCAGAGTTTCTTTTCATGCTCTGCTGAGAAACAAACACAATTACTTCAGAGTGAAACAGATGCGCCTTAAAAAGATTGTTGAGAGCAGGGGGAAAAGTTTTAAAGCTACAGTCAGTCAGGGAATGTAAGCTGCCGATTCTGTGTGTTGAAGGTAACTGCTAATGTAGGCCAACCTTCTTCCTGTGTTGGTGTGGTGTGACGTGTTTCCATCAAATGTATTGTCTGTAGAAGACTTCAGGTATTTTATGAGTCTGTTTTGAAGAAACGCCTCATGTAAAGCTGTCCACGAAAAGCTTTTCATTACTTTTGTGAACCGCGGTTACCAAATTCATAAGGGCTTTTTGCAAAGGGAGGATAAAATTTTTTGTGTGGGTGATGAACTTTGAAATTGCTGTTGGGCTTTTGTTTCCTGTTCCGTTATTAAAAGCAACAACCTGAGGGACGTCTGGAGTTCTGGTGTCGACACATCAGTAACATTTCTCTACCAGCCTTTCGCTAAATTCAAGACGGATTTATTTATTTATTTATTTTTTAACATCAGTCTTTATTGCTTCCGTTCCAGACTTTCTCTGATTCCTGTCTCACAATTTAAAAAGAAAATCCCAATTTCTTTCAGAATTTTTTCATTTTGTTAAAATTTCTTTTGCCAATCTTTGCATTTGATGATGACTTAAAGTGAGTGGCTCCTTAAAACAAGTGAGAAAACTGGAGGACAAAACAAATATCAGGGCTAATAATCTGAAATCTTAAAAATCACTTTATTGGTGCTGGAATGTTATTTTATGCATGTCCAATAGTTTCTCCCCCCCAAAGATCACATTTAAATTCAGCAAACTCGACTACAAACTACAGTGGACCCCGTTTCTATTCATGGGTTAGTATTTTCTGTGGAACGCAGCTCCAAATTATTTGACAATTTTTTTTACGCATAACTAAAATATATAAAAAAAACACCTTGTAAAGCTGGAGTACCTCAGTGCAATGCTACTTCGTATGCTATCGACTGGCCAATCCAGCAGTGCCATTCATTTTTCTTGCCATTGATTGGCTGTAATGCCCAAAGTTTCTTCCTTTAAACATGTCAAAAACTGAACATGATGAAAAATGATTTGATAACCAGCAGCAGCGCTACATCTATTTTTAGTGCATAGAAGGTTTCTGAGGTAAGTGTCATCATTCTCTGCGTACTCAGGTGGGAGACATAGATTAAAAATACACATGAACAGATATTCCTTCACCTAACCTGACTGTGTCAGTGAATTGCATAGATGTGGAACTACATGTCAGCATGTGTCCAAAATATCTGCTCTGTTTTAATTGAGTTTAGCAGCCCGTGCGTCACCCTGCACTTTTTTACATTTGCATCTAATTTGTTCCATTTGCAGCGTTGCAGGCAGGACGTTATGTCACTGACACACATCCACCTAACATCCAGCACTTTGATCAAAACTGTGAAGCTTTCTGGGTTCGGATGCGTGTTCAGACTGTCAGCAAGCCTTTTGCTCTGTTGAGTCAGGCTAAAATAGCTGCCAAATATTTCCCTAGAAGAACCAAATAACTGTGAGGATGACCTAGTTTAGGGGGAAATGCTCACTGTAGACAGCAGGCAGAAATGACAGCCTGATGTTAATTTGAACAAATCTCTTCATTAAAAACCCAGAATATTGATTAAATATTCAGTAAAAAGACTGCTGGTAAGTGGTGGTGTCACTGGTGTTCGGGCCTAAAAGAAGAGCAGCATTTGTTGAATAGAGTTTGCATATATAAATCCATGAGATATTCATTAAACAGTCTTGTCTTTTAACTTTTTTCTTCACTTAAATATTTCACATTATCAAACAACTTTTAATAATCAGACAAAGCTAACCTAAGGAAACACTAATCATTGTTTTTAACAGATTTTTATATACATATATAGAGGGAAAATTTAGTTGACCCTAATTTCATTAATCTGTAGTTTTGATCAACAAACCAGAAACACCTGGCCTGATTACTGCCAGACCTTTAAAGTCATGAAACCTGAGTAGAACCAGCAACTTGAAGCAAGTTACCCAAGGTTCTTCAGAGAGTTATTGTAGATGCTGATGGTTGTGGGCAGAAAGGATTTCCTATAGAGGTCTGTACTACAGCAGGTCTGAAGAAACCTCTGACTGAAGATATTCTTATGAAGAGGATACTCAGTCCATAATTTCCTTGCATTTTATAAAGAATCATTCTTTGTACCATAAACTGTGGTATGTTTATCGGGTAGTTATTAATCCAGGTGATTGTTGAGGCCTCCATCTGTGTTTTCTGGAGTTTTTGAGAAAGCAGATCAGGCTGAGTTGTGTTAAATGCACTGGAGCAATCAAAGAATATGATCCTCAGAGTCAAAATGGCAGTGGGTTTGTTGAGCCATCAACTCCAACTCCATGTCAATAGGCAACAGTTCATAGTTGTTGATGACTGAAGGATGAGTTTTTGGTACTGGACCAAGGCAGGATGTCTTCCACAACTGAGTCTTGTCTTGGGTCAAGCTAAGTTTGATGAGGTGCTGAAGAATTTCACTTAGCTGCTCTGCAGAGGACTTCAGGACTCTAGAGATAACACCACTCTGCTCCAGTTCAACCTCTTTAACGTCTTTTGAGAGGAGCAGCAGCAGCAGCATCTTCTGATTTGGTTGGTGACAAACTTGTTGAACAGAGGAACCCAGAGCAATACATAAAGCTCTGCAGGTCGGTGCCTCGGTCAAGGTTAGAGTTCATGATTCAACACAGAGAAAGAGAGACCAGGCAAAATGACCTCCATGGGAGAGTTCTGAGGCCAGAACCACTGCTGACCCAAAGGAAAACAAAGACCCGCTTCGTATTTTATGGTGCTCAAGACCTCCATCACTTTTTGATCTTAACCTCAAGCTTTCCTGGGGTGAAGAAGAGTTTAAAGAGACAAACCCCCCAAAACTTGTGAAAGCCTGGAAAGGCATCACAAAAAAAAGCAAAAGTTTGGAAGTGTCATTGTTTCACAGGTTTGATGTAGTTATTGCAGCTACATAATAATTCGTGTTCACTTGAATCTGTGAGTCTATATGTTCCGTTTAGAATTTTCTTTACGGACTGCCGACATCATTAAGGCATATTTCAAGTTTTTCTCAGATCTACACTGACACTCTGATTTTGCTGTCATTTCTTACCTTTTTACACTGTATCGTCAATGGCTGAGTGAATATGTCAAGATTCCTTCAAATGTAGAGTTGAATGCAGGTATTTGCTTGATCTAGATAAAAAGACTCAACCTCTGCTTCTCGTTTTATGACATTAAATGCGACTGACTTTGTACTGTTTTAGTTCAGTTAGGATGATCAGCTCTGATTAGAGATTTCTACTAGAGGATTTTCAGATGTCTGACGGCTTTATCATCCATCTGCTCAGTTATAATCAAATATAACAAGCATAGGAACGTCCAGCCATCCTGACATTAACAAAGAAGACTGATTCTGTGACCCGGAAGTGAATGGGTTTGGTTGTAAAATGTGAACATTTACGTAAGAACAAAAGTTAAAGACCGTGCTAAGCTACCGGTGAAACCGCGAGCGAGGAGAGAAATGACATAAGTCCTGTAGCATCATGGACTGACAGGCCGCTCAGAGAGGAAGAAGCCATTCATTTCTCCAACAGAAATAGAAAAGGGCAATTTGCACTTTGACCTCACTTTTAGAGAAGTCCTCTGGTCAGATGGAACTGAAATGAAGTGCTTGGTCATAATGACCATCAGTACATTATTGAACACCATCCTACTGTGAAGTAAGTCATGTCGTGGGGTTGTTTTACTGACAGAGTGACTAAATAGATCACATGGAAAGAATGTGTAAATATTGAAGGAAGATCTCAGACATTAGACATTCAGTCATTTTTAATGTTGCTTTTCAACATATTTTTCTTATGTTTCATCTTTTCTCAGTCCCAGAGAACTTTAAAGGGCAGAAATGCAAAAGTCTGTGAGCAAAGAGGCCTACAAAGTTCTACCAGGTCTGTCTGGAGGAATGGCCCAAATTACCAGCATTTAACTCTAAATCAAACCATTTAGATGTAACTCTACCAAACAGAAAAAAAAGATGCATGAAAACGTCTGACTTTGAAGAAAATGAAAAGTTCTGTCCCTCTTTATTTTGTCATGTAACTGACGTAAGTGATGCTGATAATCCTGAGTTTCAACAAGAGAACTTTAGTCTGATTTCATGTCAGTTAAATTTCCCTTGATGATGATATAAAGCTCTATATTTGTGCCTTGCAAACATAGTCATGTTGCAGTTATTTAACCTTTCAGGTTTTGAGCATTTATGCAAAGAAATCCTCGGCTTCTGGCTGATATATTCATGCTAAGTCCTCTTGCATGAAAGGCTTTTGCTGCAAACGGGTCCAGCCTGTGGCATGATGCACCTGATTTTTTTTTTTTCTTCAATCCGCAGCCAACCGTAGTAAGAACTGGCATTTTTCTTGATGAGATATGAAACTGCAGCTCAGAGGGGGGATTGACGCAGCGTTTAGTGGAATAACAGATGAAGCGTCACCCTCTGACTTCCACTTTGTGGCAAAGGAGAGAATAAAGCATGGGCGACAAGAGACGAGGAGGAGGTGGAGGGAAAGAAAAGGAGAGCAATAGTTGAAAAACTGCTAGCAGAAGAATGGATAGAGGGATATCTAGAGAAAAAGCAGTCATGAAGTGGTAACATACAGCATAGAGGATAATCAGGTTCTCTGATTCAACTTTGATGAAAAGTCAATTATCACTGGAAGCCACAGGAGATATGATGAGGTAGAGAAAACTGAACAGCAGTCATGTTTACAAATGGAGACATTCTGGAAAATACTAACCTTGTTTTAGTGATTAAAATCAATGTTAGGACAACCTACTATGTCCTCGCTGGCGGTCCTTCCTTCTTTGGAAGAAGATGTTTCTTGTCTCCATCTACCAGCTCTAATAGTTTGTCCCCTCCTCTCTTAACTTGGATATGTTTGAAGGGTTTCTTGTATGTTCAGATCATTTCAACTTCACACAGCATTTCAGTGAGATCCACACGTGGGCTTTGACTAGGACTTTCATAATTCTTGGCCAGTGTTTAGTGAATTTACTGGTGTAATTTAGGTTGTTGCCATGTTGAAAAGCCAGTTCGGATTTAGTTTTGCTGTTTTTACAATCGGCCTCATATTTTCCTTAAACACCTTGTGATACACAGTGGAATTAATGTTGGATTCAGTAACAATGAGCTGATCAGGTCTTGCTGCACTTCCACTTCTATACTTCACAGTTGGAATGGGCTACTTTTGCTGGAAAGTTTTCCTTGGTCTAGCCCCAGGGTGCCTTCTGTTCCAGTGTCCTAATAATTTAGTTTTAGACTCATCTGCACAGACAAGTGTTGAAATGGTCCAGTCAAAGGACAGTCCTAAGTCCAATTTACAGTCTCTGGCAATAGGTGAAATTTGCTTTTCTTCTGTATGCATTTGTCTTGTCAGTTTCAACTAAAAGGAAAGGTGATGAATAATGATTGTAATTATAGATCATAATGTAGTTATATTGCCAAGCATATTAATGGAAGTCCAGGTCCTTTAGCTTCTGATGTCTAGGTTGATTGAAAAGTAAATGTCTTTCACATTGTTCCAAAGCCGTTAGTGAGACAGATTATTTTTCTAAAGCTTTGCTCAGAGGCTGGACGAAGATTAATGAAAAATTAAAGTGAACTAGTTTGTGCTCAGACTGATGAAGAGAGCGAAAAGGAACCAGTTGGTTGTCTGTCATTAATCATACAGAGCATTGCACCTGGGGAAGTCTTGATGATCCAGATATATAAATCAGGTATAATTAGGAAATGTGCTTTACAGTTTCAACACTGAATTTACCTATTTCTTGTTTTGATAAACCTTCCCAGTAGTTATCCCTCAGCATTCAATGAATTCCTTTCACAATGCTCACAATACTCATCACTCATTCTGACGACACATGATTACACATTCTAGGCTCCACTATTAAATTACTGAGCAATAAAAGAATGACTTAGTTGTTTAGGTAACATTTACCATACATTAGTTGCTGTATTAGCTTTGACTCATTACCAGTGTAAGTTTAAATGTCTAAAGGAAGTTGCTGTCTCAGTTAAGTGATTTCAGTTCTTTAGCCCACATTTTACTAGCTAGCTAAAATAGCTGGCAGCACGTACATATTTTTCTCTAATTCTTGCAGTTAAGGATACATTCTGAGACGGTTGTTTCTGACTGCACTAAAAATGTTTCTAAACTTTTTCAATATTGTGTAGTATTTTTTATGAAATCCAAATTTGGGCATGGCTTTTTGCTGGACAACAAACAACACGTCTCCACCACTGTCGGCTCGTTTGCTAGCATAATAAGATGTGAAGTCACAAGTCATTACTGCTCAAGTCCAAGTCAAGTCTAATGTTCTGATTTAAGTCCAGAACATTTAGTGGCTAATCCATTGTTAGGTTAAGTTCTAGTTTTTTGTTAAATTATTTTCCCTTTTTTTCCCAAAAGCACTAGATAATATCAGCTAGTTTCAGGGAAGCTAATACATGGAGTCGTTTTACTGAGACACTTAACTGAGAACCAAAAAGTGTAAAATTAATGTTGTTTTGATGCTTTATTTTATGTGAATGTTCAGCACAAAAAAATTATTTGCCTGAAAAGTATGGAATATATTTGTTGTGTTAGGCAACTTTGCGAATTTGTTGTTCAATCTTCATCGTATAAAGTCTGAAGCATCAACTGAATACTCTTAATATAGCAACTCTTTTTCGCTGTACTTTGAAATCCCACATCCTCTACTCTGCCATAAAGTTTCTTAGGCCTAATTATGATTTATTATTTAATTATGATATGTTTTGCAGTTCTGGAATTTGCCTTGTTAAACTTTTCACAGGTGAGTTGTAGGGAGATAGGTATTTTCTGCCCAAATTTCTCTCTTGTACTTTCAGACACTAGCTCTTCCAAGCACTCAGAACTTCAGATATTTATACTGATTTCTACTTAGAAATTTCTCTGTACAGAGAGGTCAAGTACAGTTGACCTCTCTGAAACAAAGTGTTCGTGGGGCTGTGTGTTGTAACCATGTTATGATTCTTTTACAGACTGTCGTACAATTCTTCTGGTTATTCTTTTGACTCTACAACTTATTTTGTCAAAGTATCATAAGACACAATACAGTATGAAAAGTTATTCCACATCCGAGTAAAAATGTGACCAATATCTCCAAAAAGTGGTCCATGCGGTTTTTAGTTCACCTTAATAGAAAGAGTCACAGCTGTAGGTGATCAAACCCTTGTCATCAAGGAGTTTAAATTAATACTGATTATTGCTTACTGTCTATACTGATGTATTTATTTACATGTCAAACCCTATCCGTTCATATAGTTTCCAAATGTAAAAATATTTAGTGAATTTCCAGGCAAGCAGTTCACCTCTGACTGTAAATGACAGGTAAGAAAGTCATAATTATCACTCTGGCTCTTAATCACAACATAATGATTTTCAAATTAACCTACATCTTACCGGTCTGTGTGAAAATAATGTCATACAACTTCCATTAAAAGCCAATTTCCCCAGGCACGACCTCATGAAGGGGAAGTGATTTACAAATCGCTTACACTGAACGATAGTAAAGCAGGAGAAGGTTTTCACACAGAGTGGAAAGAGAAGGAGAATTCCCTTCTGGCCATAAGAGCTTCAGATGTGCAGATAACGATGCTGCAACATTGCAGCAACTATTATTCTGGGCCCGCCCTAATCTTGTGCGTATGTATGCTTTCATCCTCCTTTAACCATCAGGGGTTGAAAAGGCTTCATGTAATAAAAGATCGACACTGTAATCTGCAAAGAAGGAAGAAACTTTTATGATTTTCAGGAGACTCTCTGGATCCCAGACACTCGCTAATGACTGCATTTGTTTTATTGAAATTCGTCAAAATAAAATGGGAAAGGTGTTGTCGTAAAGTTTTAACTGCATGAAATTACGGTTCCTACATTAATGTTTCCTAATTTCCTCCATTCCAGGCAGCAGTCTGTATATTATCACCAAATTGAGGCGATATCTGTATATAGATTTAATTTAAAATCAATTAAAATACTACTACTAAATACTGACCTGAGGTTGGATTTACTAAAATAAAAGTTATTAACAATCAGTGATTTTCTATTGCCTACCAATTAACTAAACTAAAAGAAGCCGAACAAACATAAGCATTAATTCTAATCTACTCACTCTGTGAAGTAGAAATGTCACCTGGACAGAAACTAGAAACAGTTTATTGGATTCTCAGAGGCTACAAAGGATTTTTGTGGCATTTTGTAAATGCTAACAACAAAATGTAATTTAAAGGGGCATTATTATGTATTTTCCAGCTGGCATTACCGATTATGAAACTTTTACTTGTTATAAAAATGCTGCATCTATCGAATAAGACTTAAAAGATATTTTACTTTGTAATTTAATGCCTTGAAATTGGACCCCCGCCTCTTTAAAATGTCCTGCTCTTTTTGTAAATCCACCTTCAGGAAGTCATCACAACATGGCTCCTCTATTAACCCTTTTACAACGTTTTTGCCACTTTTTTTTACTGAGAAGTAACTTGTGAAACGAGATCAGCAGATGTGCAGTTCCACCAGGTGTTTGCTAATTGCCACTGGCTAGTCTGAAGGAGCTGAGTGGGGGAGTCCTCAGTATTTTGTAAACGTTGGTTACGTATTGTAACCCCAGATTCCATGAGTATAGGCGCAGCCCTTTAAGGCTATCGCTAGTGGGTTTATCCCTCGCACGCAGTGCAGCACTGAAAAAAGCTTAGTTCACGCCCACCTACTGGGTCGGCCCCCGCCCCCCGGTCTGTATAAATAACGGTCAGACCGGACAAGTGAGCTCTCACATTCCCTGGAGGATCCAGTCCAGAAGAAGTGTAAGCCTGTGAGATGGCCTCACGCAACCAGTGAGAAAGACGGTGGGCGGACAGAGGACGCCCCACCGAGTTATCTCTGTAATGCACGAACAAACACTGAGAGCAACATAGTGCAGACGTGCGCGCCACATAACAAGAGAGTGCGCGCATGGGGCAGAGAAGATGAGATGCAGCTTCTTCCTCAGATTTATGAGGAGGAGGGTAAAAACGCTCCAAAGATATCTCTCTTGATCTGAACGAGATTGTGATGCTTTTAGGAGTAAAAACAGGGTTGGGACGCAGCACAGCTGAGCTGCCGTCGGCCCGTATTCTGAGACAAGAGGGAGCAACAGAGAGAGCAGATAAATCGCTCACTCTCTTTGCAGACGTAAGGGCCAACAGCAGAGCAGTTTTAAAAGACGAGGACTTAAGATGAGCCTGATCTAAAGGCTCGAATGGAGCTTCAACCAGAGTGCACAGGACCAGGGTCAAATACCACGGAGGAACAAGTGGGAGTGACACAGGTCTGCTTCTGCGCACACCTCTCAGAAACTGCTTCATCAGCGGGTAGTTGAAGACCGTTCTGTCACCAAAAATAGCTGCAACATAAGTTTTAATGGTGTTGAAAGCTAAATTTCTGTCCATTAGCTGCTGGAGAAATGACAGCATGCAGCCTAAAGGACATGAAATGGGCTCCACGCCCTCTCCTGCGCACCAGTGTTGAAAGGCTGACCACTTCAAAACATATAACGCCGTGGTAGAAGCGGCTCGTGCACCCTGAATGGTGCCCACCGCATCCTGAGGGAGACCGAGCCTCTCTCAGCGCTCCCATTCAGCTGCCACACCCAGAGATGCTGGCCTATTTCTGGGTGGCTCCTGTTCGCTGCCTGCACATCCTCCCTCCATGGCAGCTTCCAGGGTCAACCTGACACCAGCTGCTGCAAACTGGGAAACCACGCCTCGTACTTGTGCTCGGGTGCCACCAGTATTACCGACAGCTGTTCCTCCCGAACTCGATCCAGGAGCCGTGGAATCAATGGAACTGGGGGAAACGCATAAAGGAGCATTTTTGGCCATGGGCTGTGAGCAAAGGTATCCGCCCCTAATGGTGGGTCCTCTCGTGGACTCAGTGAGAACAACAGCTGGCACTGCGCGTTCTGGCGAACAGGTCCACTGCCACTCTGCCGAATCTGCTCCATATTTGAGCGACCAGCTCGGGATGGAGACTCCAGTACCCATGGTGAGGACTGCCCCTGGACATGGTGTCCACTCCTCTGTTCAAGATGCCGAGGTTGTACACCGCTCTGATCGAGAGCAGGTTTACGCACACCCAGCACAGCAGCTGTCTGGCGATGTTTAACAGCTGAGCAGAGCGGATGCCTCCCTGGCGATTTATGTAGGCTGCTCCCACTCTGTTGTCCGTGTGGATCAGAACATGCTGACCCTTCAGCAGAGGAGCAAAGTACTGAGCCACCTTCAGCCCCGTGAGGAGCTCCAGCACATTTATATGAAGAGTCATGTCGTCTGGCTACTGTGCTCCAACCACCTGAGGCAGACACGTTCCTCCCCATCCCGATAGGGATGCGTCTGTGAACACCGATACATGTGACGTGGGTCTGCTGAGGTGAACCCCCTCTGCCAGAATGCTGGGGCTGGGCCTCTTCCAGTGGGTCAGATCGGCTCCCACTGAAGGAGGAACAGAGGTCATGCGCCTCTTCTGACGCACAGGATCTATGCGCAGGCAAGCAATCCATCTCTGGAGGCTTCCCATGTGCAACAAATCCAGCAGAATCACCACGTGAGCCGCTGACATCATTCCCAGCAGCCACATGACTGACAGAGCAGTAACTACGCTGTGAGGTCTGACATGTCAGAGCTGCGCTGACAGAGCCTCGATTCTCAGCTGTGCTAACCGGGCTCTCATCATAACTGAGTTAAGCTCCACTCCCAGATAAAGGATCATCTGAGATGGAATAACCAAACTCTTTTCCCAGTTGATGGAAAATCCCAGGCTCAGCAAATGTGTTGCCAGCATCTGGCTCTGAATGGCGGCTTCCTCTCTGGACCAAGCCAGTAAAAGCAGGTCAACCAGATAGAAGAGGACTCTCATCCCTGCTATGTGCAGTGGCTGCAGCACTGTTTCCAGACATTTGGAAAATGTGCGAGGGGCAAGACAATAACCGAACGGCAGACGGTTGTACTGATACTGGGTCCCCTGGGAGCAGAAACGGAGATACTTCCGGTGTTTCAGGATGATGGAAGTATGTGTCTTTTAAATCTATGGAGGTGAAGCATCCTGGTGAACGTTTTCCAGCTGATCATGCTTAGAAGGGGGCACAGGCTGCTGGACTAATCCTGACATCCTGGCCCCAAACACATCTCAGGGGGAACAGAGGGAAAACTCCGCTCCGTGAACCCGTCCACCCTGGTGATAGGCGCATAAGTGGAGACAGGCGCCCTCAGCTTCGCGGGCTCAGCCGCTGCATTAGTTATGTAAGCCATTATGGCAGGAAACTGAGGCCAGATGGGGTCCGGATAGGGACTTGGGGCGGAGCCAAACCATCTCGCCAGATCATTCAAATGTGACGGCGAAGGTTGGGGGACGGGAAGCCCCTTAGAGCTAGCCGCCTCCTCGATCAAGCTAGGTAGCTCGAGGAGGAGCAAGCCCACAGCTAGGAGCGGGGTTGAGTCGGACATACGGAGCCCGGGTCAACCGCCTCTCTCCACCGCGGTGCTTCCCAGCTGGGAACAACATCCTCTGCTGCTCCTGCTGTCTTCCTCGTCGCTGTCATCCTCTCTGCTGGCGGAATCATCCGATTCCCTCTCAGCGTAGCTAGCTTCCCGCTCAGCGTAGCTAGCTTCCCACTCAGTGTAGCTAGAATCTCCCCACGAGCAGCGACCGGACTCGGTGGGCCCGTCACCCTGCGTAGCGCTCCGGCTCCTCTCCTCCAGCGGGTGGAGAGCACAGGAGCGGCCAGAAGGCTGAGGTGTCAGGGCGAGATCGGCATGCTGGGGTTCCAGGCATCCCTCACAGATCCGGTGCCCGTCAAAGGACATGATGTACCCCGTCTGACAAGACGGGCACAAATGGACGTTCACTCTTAAGATTGTGCTATCTTACGCTGAAGAAAAAGAGGGAACATTTTGTCCGGTCTGACCGTTATTTATACAGACCGGGGTGAGGGCCACCCAGTAGGAGGGCGTGGACTAAGCTTTTTTCAGTGCTGCGCTGCGCACGAGGGATAAACCCACTAGCGATAGCCTTAAAGGGTGAAGCCTATACGAAATAGAACTGCAAGAGGAGCTGCTTCTCAAAGGTGGTGCTAGGTCCACACAAATGTTGCCAAGATTTCTCAAACAGGCATGAAATAATCAAAGTAGCACTCCAGCATGTTTTTGATGAGGGAATAACATACAACATGATGTAAAGCTCAAAAACTTTGATTTCACATAATACCGCCCCTTTAAGAGATGTAAACCAGACAGCAGTGGAAAGAAAAAAGCACCTTACTTGAAGGTCCAGATCATGTTTGACCATCTCAGCTGATCAGTGATTTATCACAAGCAGTTTTCCATATGTTGGAAGGCAGTGCAGTTATTGCTGGCTTCGGTTGTTGTTGGACATGTTGATGGTCACAATTATAATGATGGACCTGGAGTCTTCAATGAACAAACATCAGATTAGTAATTCTAAACACTTTCCGTACTTTCTCCTTTAGTTGCATATTTCTTTCCTCATAAACGGTTTGACAATAACAATTATTTTTGTGTGTGGTTGTACAAAGCCGACTGAATGATATTAATGAATGAATTACAGTACATATCAGACAGATAATAATTATTAAGAACTTGTGAAACTCAATGACAGGCTCCACATGACACTAAAACTGATTAGGATGGAAGTTTTCATCTCTGATATTTAGTGAGTCATTAATAACTTCCAGGCCTTTGACTTTGCTTACTTTTATTTGAAAAAAACTCACCCTGTCCTTGCATTTTGTGTAGCTTTATTCATTATCACTCAGACTTTCAATGAATGGGTAAATCCGGCTGCAGGGTCCCACACAGATCATGAGCCCAGCAGAGGAAGGCTGGGTGGCGGTGAGATTTCCCAGACTCTCATTTAGCTCAATTATGATATTTGATGAATACCCAGGGCTGTCTGAGGGATTTACTCCGAACCATATGCTTTCTGTTTAAACTCAGCTCACTGGCACATTATCTCCTAATAAAAATATGTTGGCTGTTTATTGCAGTTACTTAGTGAATTCAGACGAAGCTCAAACTTGGGCTGAAATTTAAATATCCAGCAGTTTTCCATAATGAATTCAATGTTGCTTTACTTTGTACGGAAACATTAGAACCAAATCCCATTTCCTAGAGTTACAACTATATGTATCCCACCTGATACGGACTGTTATTTTTATTGTGATGTTTTTTCATACTGTTGTAATAATAAAAAGATAAAAATTATTTATTACTTCTTTTGGTAGCAGCAGTCATAGTCATACAAATACTGTTCTTGAAAAACATTCCCATTTGAAACTTGCTTAAAGAAGTGTGATTTATATAAGCTACTCATAGCAACTGTGTTTAATCATATTTTTGAAGTTACTGATATTTATTGATACTCATGGAAAAAATAGTGAGGAAAACAATAAAAATATTCTGTTTTTATCACTGTTATGCAATGCATCAAAATTGTCTAAACGTAAAACAGTAGTAGCATAAACCCTCCCAGCTGCACATCATTCAAAACCAGAGGGAATAATAATACGCCCAATGCAATATTATTTAACATGAATCCTAGGAGCAACAGATGCTTTTTAAGTTGTCAACAACTTGCAATCTTTAAAGATCTTTCCCGATAAACAGTTTTTCTCCGTTCAATACACGTGACACTCTGTAATGATCGCTTCCTCTGAACTGAAAAATCAACAAGCTTCAGAAATCATCCATAATTAATTCCTAATAAGTTCCAAGCTTTATTGGCAAATTGTTTGAAATAACCCTAAACCCATTCCTGGCTGTCTGACCTAAAGTTAGATTGCTGCTTCCAGCCAGGCAGACGTCTCCTCACAGTTTTAAAAGACTTTAGATCCTGTTTTAGCTCTGAGTTTGTAATGTGTCAGAAATGTCCAGGATGAGTGGCTGATGATATGACGATGAGGTCACAGATAAAGAACCAGACTAATTACAATTAAAGATAAGCAGGATCAACTTATCTGGTTGCGAAAAAATATGTATTTTTGCTGTAGTTTTTCACACTTTTTCACGTCAGTGGTACGCCTAAAATAGAAATAAATGTAACAAGCCACTGATAAATTTGACTTTTTATTAGTTTTCTGACACTTATTCTAAGTGGAACACTGTATGTCGAATCTGATATGCTCCACTCCAGGCCTTCTTTGGTTCTGCGATGCTGTATTGATTCTTTTTAAAGCTCACGCTGTGGAATGTTACTGGTTCAATTTGTGTTTCAGGGATGATCAGAGGAATCTCGGAATATTGATCATCTTTATGGTTTTATGATGGAAATGTTTTTTGAAAGAGCAGAAAAAGCTCTAACACTGAATGAATTTAATCATAAGGATAAAAAATGGCTACATCTTAGTGTTTTTCCAATGTAAAAAAATTACTTCATGAAATATTATCAACTTGTAACAGTCTTTTGACTCTTAACCCTCTAAAAGCCAGTATGTTTGCTTAACTTCTAAAATAATTTCCATCAAAAGCTATGAGTATTTGTTTTTTTTAAATTGTAATCCTTAGGCCAACGATTACCAGCAACATTATTTATTTATTATTTTATCTTTACAGTGCAAGATTTTTTAAACCTTCCCTTTTTCAAAATCTGCTGTACAAATGGTAAGCTTTTTCCGATCATTTTTGACCACTCAAAGCGCTTTACACTAGAGTCATTCACCCATTCGCTCTCACATTCATTCACCGATACGCAGATCGGTAGGCAATTTTGGGTTAAGTGCCTTGCCCATGGGCACATCGACATGGGGCAGGAGGAAGCTGGAATTGAACCTACAACCTTCCAATCAAAAGACAACTTCTCTTCCCACAGAGCCACAGTCGCCCTACACTTGTTCTGAGGCAGTATTAGGTCCAATGTGGTTCAGAGAATAAAACACAATGTGGCCACAGAGGAGTACATTTTTGCCGGAAAAGCTCAGAAATATCTAGATTAATTTCACATTTTTCCAGTAAAAAAAAATCTGAGTTTATTCTTTACACTTTTGGTGGAAATTCACTCCTTTTTTCCCTACAACGCCCCTTAAACCCGGTCATAACATTCTGACATTGTAAAGTCAGAATAGCTTTTCAAGACAGTACAGATGATCGATGTGTGTCATCTAATAATCAGTGAAGTTTGTAAATATCAGTCATGTCATTTCCTGCTTTTGTTTGGCTATATTTTCTTTTTTATTGGCTAACTATATTTTTCAACCTAGTTTATGTTGTGAGATTGACTTATTCTGAATTAACAGCAGCCATTGTACTATGTCGCATCCATATTTGCTGCAGCAAACATTAAAACTAGCCTGGATGAGGGCAAAACCCTCTGACTCCTCCTGGATGCTCCTGTCCACCATCCGTACTCAGTTTTTTTGTGTTCTTTACAACATCATTAAAGGAATGTTACATGTTCTTCACTCACTCTTCCTCAGGCTCTGGAATCAGTTAAAAAAATGCAATGAGCAATCTGTCACTGTCATTTACTTGCTGCTGCTGCTTGCAGACCATAAACACACTTTGTCATCTATAATTATAGAGTGTTTTGTGTGAGAAAAATATATATGGGTTTGTTTTACATCATGTATCAGTCATACATCTCGGCTGAGGTGACAATGGTGATTATGGCTGCTGTCTTTCTTTAGTATCTATTAGTAGAAACACGATATTTGATTTGTATTCCATACATGTGTGTTTTCATGACGCAGCTCCCTGAACTTTATCTTGTTTAGTCACAAATCAAGCACAGACTTCAGTGTATTTAGTTTCTGGCAGACAGACACAACGTTGTGGATAATTGGAAACTGGAAGAAAAAGATGGATGGTTTTCATGTTTTGCTCCTTTTTTAAAAAAATGTGTGTATCCAACCGCTGAGTCAAAACTTTGTAAGATCTACCTTGACTGCAGTTCCAGCTGTAGGCCTCTGGGTAATGACTGGAGCAGCGTAGCATACGTTTCTGCTCTTTCAGATTCAATCTGATTGGATGGAAAACATCAGTTTTCCAGTGTTGCCACAGATGCTGAACACTGAAAGAATGTTTCTATTTTTAATTCAGGAAAAATCCTTTTTTAAGTGTATTTTTTTTTCTCTCAAATTTTCTTGACAAGAAAAGACAATTTTCTTTGTCTGTTTATGGGGCCCTCATTGCTAAAGGTGGCAGTATAATGGTCAGAGCATGGCTTGACCCATAGGTTTATGGGTTTATGGGGACCTGTAAGCTACAGTGGGGAAAAAAGTATTTAGTCAGTCACCAATTGTGCACGTTCTCCCACTCAAAAAGATGAGAGTCCTGTAATTGACATCATAGGTAGACCTCAACTATGAGAGACAAAATGAGAAAAAAATTCAGAAAATCACATTGTCTGATTTTTAAAGAATTTATTTGAAAATAAGGGTGGAAAATAAGTATTTGGTCACCGACAAACAAGCAAGATTTCTGTCAGAGACCTGTAACTTATTCCTTAAGAGGCTCCTCATTACCTGTATCAATGGCACCTGTTTGAACTCGTTAACAATATAAAAGACACCTGCCCACAACCTCAAACAGTCACACTCCAAGTTCCACTATGGTGAAGACCAAGGAGCTGTCGAAGGCCCAGAAACAGAATTGCAGAGCTGCACCAGGCTGGGAAGACTGAATCTTCAACAGGCAAGCAGCTTGGAGTGGAGAAATCTACTGTTGGAGCGATAATCAGAAAATGGAAGACCTACAAGACCACTGCTAATCTCCCTCCATCAGGGGCTCCAC
>CAEGAE010019061.1:0-42902 GCA_903067095.1 Girardinus metallicus | reverse complement strand
CTCCGGCTTCCTCCCACAGTCCAAAAACATGACTGTCAGGTTGATTGGCCTCTCCAAATTGTCCCTAGGTGTGAGTGCATGGCTGTTTGTCCTGTGTGTCTCTGTGTTGCCCTGCGACAGACTGGTGACCTGTCCAGGGTGTACCCCGCCTCTCACCCCTCCCGACCCCATTAAGGGGTCGGGAGGGAAAATGGAACAGAAAATGGATGGATGGATGAATTAAAAAGTTATCTCTCTGAATCACTAAATAGCAACAAATACAGCAGAAATCTCCAGGTAATGAATTAGTAAATGTTAATTAAAACAAAAAATTATAAAGAACTACAGCACATCAAAGGGCCAATTATGTCTCTCCAACATTTAAAATATAGATAGTAAACAGCAGTTTTTCTGTCTATTAGGTAGAAAATGAAGAGCTTTTTTCCTTAACTGTGAGAGACCTAAAACACAGCCAATATTTCTTAATCCAGTTTGTTCAACGACAGATGGAGATAGGCTCTAAAATAATGTCAGCTTTTTGTATTTGCTGAGGTGTAACTGCATGCTGTGGCTTCCTGACTGAACCCTGGGATGCCTCTGAGGAAACTAGCTTCCCCTTCTAGAAACCTTAAACCTTTTGAGCTTTTTCTAACTTCATTCTAAGCGTAATCCTAAACATAGCTAAGTAATCTTCTTCCTAAGTCAATAGCAATAAGTACATAATCAATTAATGGGATGATAAATTAAAATAAGCTTGATCATTTCCATTCCGATGATTAAAATTTTTTGAAGCAAAATTTTGTTTACAGATACATCATATTCATTTTATTTATGGTTTCTGTTGACAGAGCAAACTTCCATTACTATGCCATTATCGATATATTGCTTGAAAATGATACCAAAACAACAATATTATCGTTTATCACAATAATTACTGGGACAAATTATCATCCAGAAAAATTTGTCATGACGACAGGCCTATTTCTTCCTTCAGTAACAACATCCACAGAGAAGAGTGTTGATGTCAGCACAACAGCTAAATTCACTAACTGAAGTAAAAAAATATACATTTTTAGTTTCTGACCAGGGCTAGTCAAACATCAAATCATCCAGAGATTCTGTACATTTGTGCAGTACAAAAAAAGCAAGATGATACATTCGGTAGCCACCTAAGAAGCTTGGCTGATTGCATAGAGATGTCATTTGCAGTAACTATCCTCCTGAACACGTGGAGATTTTATATTATCTGCACAGTTACATTTGGTGTGAGTTAGTGTTTTGTAAAAGAAAATAAACAGTTATAATGTTTTGCAGCCACTCTTATGATCAAACTTCATAACAGTGACTTCAGACCTTTCATCAGTTTCTGACTGATGAAAGGTCTGTATCAGATGTATCTGTTTATGACAAACCAATGAGGCCTGTTTTCAATGAAACAATTATGGTAATTTTTATTTTTTATTATTATTTTCCACAACAATAAAGCCATCCTACAGACAAGCAGAAACACACAGGTAAGCAAAAAAAGAAACAGGTATAAATGAGTATAGCTCAATAGAGACACACAAAGAAAAGCAGATATAACTGGCGCTCATTAGCTGTGGTCTGGGGCTCATAATTACATTTTGCACTATGGCACTGAGCAACAGCAAACAGTGCCTCAGGGCGTGTTCTCTCCCAGTTTGCCCATGATCCAGAGTCAAGAGACAAGATCAGTGGCTACAGAGGACAAAAGAGGGAGTTAGTAGTAGTGGGTCTTTATCCACACATATGTTAGCATGGATTAATATCTGAACTTGATCATAATCCAGTGGAAAACAGACTTAAAAGTCATGTAATAATACCAGAACCTATTGTGGATCTGATTTTGTGAGTACTGTGTTTATCCAGTGCCATTATGTGGTTGCTCCATATTTCTAGCTGACACGTTGCAGACTCTGAGTTTAAGTTCACAGTTAGATGAACAGTCAAAAAGTGAAGGCTGGGTAAAAAAAGGCTGAGGGTCTGCAGCCAAAAAAATCCCAGCAAGAAATAAAGATAAAACATGCTGAAATAAAATCTTAAAACCACATAAAATCCCTGCGGACAAGCTGCTATAAACTAGCCTAATGCGTCTTCCATGACGCTGGTAGACCACTTTTTACGTTGCTATGGAAGATTTTTAAACTGTGTATTTTTGTGAAACTTCTGACTCACAACAGAGTCTTTAAGCTGACTTTAAACAAGGAGTTTTAACATAGTCATCATTATAATCATGCTTTGCTCCCTATCAACTTGATTTGTTTGGGCACGGCGATGATAGCTGAGTGAGGTTCAAGGAACAACAAACGATTTAACTGCAAGTAAACCATCGTTTACCAGTCAGTCTGTCTTTCCCTCATTCTTCCCTCTTTCATTAAAACTGGCTCTATTTATAAAGGCCATAAATTCCCCTAACCACACTGAAAGAGCATTCAAGGAGAGAGTTAATCAGGAGTTTGTAGAACAGAAACAATGTCACTTCCCTCCTTTTTGTAGGCTTTCGATTGCTCACTGAGATTAGTGGTGTCATTTATTTAGAGTTCCTCCACTGGATCCATAATCGATGGATGGACGGTTGGACAGCTTAAACCACAGAAAGGGAATAATAACAGGACCTTTTATCAGACTCCATTTTCTTCATCGCTACTTATGGAGACCTGAAAACCCTGTTTCTTTACTTTCTCCCCACCTGCCTCAGTTTCTACAACATGTTACCTCTTTGCAGCAAAGCTGGGTCAAGAGTCTCTGCAGAACTTGAAGCCATTCTTCCTGAAATCTCTTGGCAAAGAAATGCAATCCCTGGAGCATTACGGTGATGGAGCTAAACTAAGCTCTGACACACTTTATGAACACATCCATATGCATCCCGATGTCCCACTTCTTCTTTTTGGCCTTGTTCTTTCCCTTCGGTATTAGGACACAGGGCAACACTGTAGGGAGTCGTCTAATTTTAAAAACAACTTGCTACAGTTACGGCCTGAAATAGGTGGGAAAAAGTTGAAAGACTAACCCAACTAGTCCTAAGGTTTCACAGCAGCGGAATGACAAAAGCATTTTCCTAATACACACACACACAAATAGAAATGCAAGCCTCAACAAGTCTAACATATCTTGCCAAGCCCTTAGCAATAACCTTTTCATTCTCATGAGTGTGGTAACTTTAACTGACTGTTTTCACACCTGACAGTTTGGTAGACTCGATTTGATTGGGGACCAGAATTTGTTGTAATATCAGTGGTTTGCTTTCACACAGCACTGTGTCGAACGAACTAAACACTTGGTTCGCACTGATTAACTGTTTACTCCCTCACCTGTGGTGGGGTTGCACCAAGAACCACTGTAAGAAATGACATGACAACCTCTGAAGAAGACATGAGCACAACTTGGACACAAAAATTGAGTGGAATCAGATTTTAGCAGATGCAGGACTTCTCTTTTGTCGGAAACACCCATGGGTAGGCCTGTCACAATAATCAATAAAGCAATTAATCGCATGATAAATTCAAATAAACTCAATTACTTCCATTGGCAGGATTTATCGTTTATCTCTTTTTTTCTCTATTTCTACCAAAAACTGGATGATAAAAGTCTTCAGTTTGGTGTTTTGGTCTCATCTAACCCTTTGTTTTGAAGGACAATTTTGTTTAGAAAGAGTCCAAAATTAATTTTATTTGTTGTTTTGTTTATTTATTTGGGATATTTAAAATGTCTTCCAGTTCCAGTGTTAAATATGGAATTAGAATTTAAAGTTCACTGATCTTTGAGAATGTGTTCTTGTGTTTCTGCCATTACCATTATATCACTGAAAAATGGTCTCAAAACAACAATATTATTGTTTATCACAATAACTTCTGGAACAATACATCGTCCAGCAGAATTTGTTGTCATGATAGGCCAAGCCACGAGCCATTTCTCCTGCTAGTGCTACACTCGTGCATCTGATTTGGTTGTAATTACCCAGAATGCCCTGTGCTGTAGCCCATTTCCTGCTTTTGGAGTGGTCTCCAGTTCGCTTGGCATTCACAAATGCATTTGAATTGCACCAGAGTTCACTTCAATCAAACCAAAACCTATGTTTGTAGGCAAACCAGAGTTCACTTTCTTAGTCCACATCAGACCAAAAAACGAACCAAAGTTCAAATAAAGCAGGCTTATTCAGACAAAATATATGCCTAATGCCCCTTTCTCCCAAAGCTACATTGACCAATGTCTTATAGATTAATTAAACTGAACTGTGTCAAAGTTTTAGATGAATTTCACTTACTTCAGACTCAATTGCTAGATTATTCCTGACGCAGTGAAGTACATACAAATATTCTCTAAAGATCTTCAGAGTTTGAAAATAAGTGTAAAACTAGAAATCACATATTCAGAGATGAATAACTGTTAAAAAGTGCACTAATGATTTTGCTAAATGAAGCAATTTAGTGAGGATTTCCTTTAAAGTCATGGGACTGCAAATGTGGACGTCATATCTCAGGTAGCCTTCATAACCAGGTGCACAGGCTGTACACAGAGACAACGCATGCTGCAAAGGGACTCATTAGAAATCTCTTTGCAGCCACAGCTCAGCTCAGTTAAGTCTGTTCCTCTGCTCTCATTCTGCCTCAGACTTAACACAAAAACTCACAAATAACCTGAAAGTAGACTCATGAGAATGGGTTGCAAATTTGTTTTAGATTAAGTCAAATGAGGAGGTCAGACAACATCTTAGTTAAGCATTACATATTTACAAGCTGTAAAAGTAAAATTTGTAAGAGTTAATTGTGAGACAAGTTTACCAGTAATACTAATTTGCTCATGCAAGTGAAATTAAGTCCCCCACACCTCTTAAGTCATCACGTAAAAACAAAATGCACATCTAACCAGACTCAAGTAGTTTTGATTAGTGTTGCATTAAACAAGGGAAACAACCATCTTTAATGTGTTTCAAGCTGAGGAGGAAAACAAGCTGCAAAGCCACAGGGTTACCAGGTAACCTGGATTATTAGAGTAAATAAAGCATACTTTTGTTAAGGTAAAACAAACACTCTGTAATTTGAAAAACACAGAATGGATAAAACTAATTTTGAAAGAGAATACTATTAAACACAATAATGCTGATCAGTCCTAATAATAGTCAAGCATGATCTCACCAAAACTAATGAGAGATAACAAACCCAGTTTCTTTGTGCCACTTATCTGTTTCTCCACAGTTTCGCAAAACCACCAAGATGTGTTAAACTCCAAACTGAAGGTTAGCTGGTATTCCTTCCCATCCCCCCATCTTATCCTCCACCACTGTCAGATCTGTAGCAGGGTAGAAACCATTAACGGGGGGCCATATGGCCCCTTTCTTTCAATTGATGGCAGGGAGCCATTCGCCTGAGCATTTTCAAGCACTTTAAGGAGGAATGGGGTATAAACATACAGAGAGGTATTGATGGATTGTGATTCTAACAACAGCATTTTTGTAATCTATGAAACAGACGAAAGTAGCTCATACTATTTGGGAAGCGCTAATTCAATAATAAATTTGATTAATTACAGGTATAAAAGGTATTACGGGTATATCAAACATCATCACTGATATGAAGATATGTAAATTGTATAATTCTGCTGCTCACCAGATTTATAATGTACATTACATATTGACAGTCTGGTATCACATTACTTTGCATATTATTATTATTTTGTCATTAGTGTTGTTCTTATAATTTCATATTTTCTTCATATTATCTGGGTGGGTTTAAGAACCTTAAGCTTTCTTTCTCTTTCAATCTCCAACGTGCTAATTAAGCTTTTTTGTGCATTTTGTTGTGCTAAATAACTTCTGAGAGACATGAAATTTACATTTTTCGTTTTAAAACACGGTACTACACACTCTGCTAACAATTGTTTGGCTCATGCTTGTATCTTTCAGATACTATATTTTGATGCCCAGAGCAAATGCCAAACCCAGCACCCATATTTGTTACCCGCTACTACCAAATATGGCTTTAATTCAGTAAGACATTATTAAACCAACAGTAAAACAGATAAACCAAGTAATCAGCAAAAAATTATTTTCTTGATCGGCTCTGATCGATGAGGAAAAAAACATAATTGTCTAAATATTTTAACCATTAATTAAAGCATCAAAATTAAGAATTCCCAGCTGTATTAGTCTATAAACAATCAGAATAGATATTGGTGCACTTTTTGTAACATTATAAAAGTCTAAGGACACAAATAGTAATAACCTTGCAGTCACTGCATTTCCAATTGGATTCCTAATTACCACCTTTAGCAAAGTGTGTTATATCTCTTGGAATCAAACATCAACATTAGTAAAAACTTGCAAGTGAAATCTCAAAGGGTATCAGCATTGACTAGGATAAGCCTCATAAGTGCATCCCTAATGTATAAATATAATTAGAATATCTCGCTGTAAAGTCTGAAGATCAGGGCATCAACATTTGGTTACCAGTCTGACATGCCTATGAATTTCCAGAAATGTCATGTGAATAATCTCACCAATATGTCACCTCAGTGCTAAGCTTAGGAGGTGACACAATTAACACCGTGACAAAGGTTTCAGCAGTCGGTCTCTCGCTGTTAATATTACTCATCAAGTCGGATATATTTAGAAACAGTAACAAGTTACAAAGCAGTTATGTGTGAGAAACTGCATTTAGACAACAAATACATGAGTTCAGCGACAGCAACGAACCTTAACACAGCTCATCAGACCGGTGTTTTATATAATTTTACCAATCATAGGTAATCGCATCTGCACTCAGCCATAAATTGTGCCCCATGCAGCACATAAAACATCAGTTACCATGAAGTGGTGATTGTGTTAAGCTACAGCAGCCTCTCTTCTTGAGAACCCTGGCTGGACTGCAGGGAGTCAGCAGCGACTATAAAACCATGGACTCTCATTGATTTCAACAAGGCTCCTGCTCACTCAAACAAAACAACCCACTGTCATTTGGACTGATAAATCACATTGTGCCTTTTGAACAAGTCCAGCTACATTTTCAACTTCTTTACACACACGGTAAAATATCAAGCCATGTTCTTAACACTAAACACCGAAATCAGCCATTTTTGTGTACAAATGCCGTAAAACCTCAGTTTATGATGGCAGACTCATAGTTAGAAGCCACTACACAGTAACTTCCTTTAAGCACTTGGATAAATAATTGAACAACAGAAATCCAAAAGATTTCTAAACGTCTTGATAAGCTTCAACTCAAAAGAAAAAGCTGCTTTCAGAGCCGCGAGTTAGATTAACAGCATTCATTGAACGTACCTTTTCCTGCTGTTTGTCTCATTGTCCTGGTGTAATCCTCACAGCAGCATTCCCCGCGATTCAACAGAGTATTTGTCTAAATTCACAAACACGGCGCTGCTGTGTTTCTTTGTTTTCTTCTCGTCTGATAGGAAACAAGAGTTGATTCAAGCAGGCTAACAGCAGCGGTGGATTCCCAGTCAGACAAAGCTCAGTGTTCAGTCAGTTTCAGGGTTTGAACGGACGAAACAGCCCGAGAAAAAGACATATCCGCATCCTCCTTTTTGACGTTTCAGTATAAATACACAATATTGTCTCAGTGAGGAAGAAAATGGGACCGAAAAGTCAACTATACCATAGCAAACAATGTGGTTATAGTTCGGCTAACCAGCTAGCCTGCCGCTACTTCCTTTCTCCTTGTCTTTAATAACAGTAGCAGCCTGAGCGTTGAAAAAAGTTGAGGAAAAAGGCAGATTCTGCACAATGAAGGCACCCTGTTGCTGCCAGGCATTTGTTAGAGGGCAGCGCCCCCTGCAGGATTCGAGGGTTAGTGCTGTAGAGTGGAACAAAAGATTTGAAACAAGCTCAACAGTGTGCAGAATCAGTAGCGCCACCAAGAGGAATTTAGGGGGATAACTTGTTAGGCAGAAACGATACGTCAGGGTGTGCGCCATAATGCGAATGGCAAAATCGCCTTGGAAATTAAAACTAAGCCTAGAAACGTCGGATTAAAGCCTACAAAAGTCTACTTCTGTATAATTTTGATTTATAGTTTGTATTAAAACTAATAAATAATCAAGTTAGTGATAATAACAATGGCCATAACCAAGCAAAATAACACTGTAAACTTAAAATGTGCCTAAATCCACCTTAATTTGACAATGAAAATACACCAAATAACTACATTTAATTCGCTTTCAGTGACCATATCTACAGTATGTTTATTCCAGCTATTTTGTTTTGTCAAATATTAAAAATGAGGCAATTGGCCCTTTTAACTTTGCTTAGATTTTTTTCATTTATCATCATGGATAAATTACAAGTGTCATGAATGCTATATTATAATTTTATATATTTACATATGTTCATATGAATATTAAAAGTCCTGTGGGGACAACAACTTTTCTCCATAAAAAGCCCTCCAATTATCTCCCATACATCTTCACACTAAACCTTATGCTCAGATGCCCCGCACGGTCATGTTTGGAGTTAAAAATAAGCATACTTTTTCTGCAGGAAGCAAACATTTCTGCAGGCATTCTCAACTTTCAAACCAAGTTCATCGTAAACTAGTTTGTCTTTATATTTATATAATACTCCATTAGGCCACAAGATGTAGTCACTGTACACATTTTCACTTAAGTAAGCCTGCAGCATGTGTAGGTGAAGGGTCACTGCATAAATGAAGCCGATGGATGCTACCACGGTAGTTAATATTGAATAGTGTTTATAACACAGCCTCCTTGCTCCTTTTATCAAGTAACCCACACTTATAAAGGGCCATTTGCAACAGATAGCGAAGTAATTAATTTTTAACATAGTTCAGATTAAGCTTCTTGTAGCATTAATAATCACTGTGGCCATTGTTGCAAAACTGTTTTTGTTAAGTGCTCGGCACCAGCATAGGTATTTTCGTCATGATTAATCATTAGTCATAACAATCAGGATTAATCGATTATTTAAATAATTGTCACCTCAACTAATTATGTAATTTATTAATACTTAAGTACATACAGATTCAGAAAGGGAATTTGGTAAAAAAAAAAAAAAAAGCATATTCAGAACAGTGCTTAAACTGTTCTTATTTATAAATGTAACTGAAATATGTGTTTATTTGCATCTTTTAATGTATTTCTAATATTGCATAAAAATGCTTTAGTAAATGAAAAAGCTGTAGAATGTGCCATTTTTTTTAAATCTAAATATTCATAAAATAATCAAATACTGCAAAAAATGTTAGTTGTAGCCCTAATTTGCTCTCATTAGTCAACAGCCTGCATGTTGTTTTTCAGTTTTTTGTTGGCTTTGTGGAATTTGGCGGCTGTCATTACTTGAAGCACAGCAAACATTTAGAACACACTCAGTTTTTTATTTATTAAAAATGTACCACATAATTGGCTTCCTTTTAATGTTGTGGGATGTTCCCTAAAATTGTCACCAATAACATAATGACTAATTTGTTAATGTTTCCTAGTTCTGCTACTCTAAAGCATGAATATTTTCTGCACAATTGGACAAATTTCTTAGTCAAATTTGAAATTTGAAATCATGTTTTCAACACACTTTTAGTTCCAAACCAAAAAAAAATTTTAAGGTAATTTAAAGTGCCAGTCATATTCAATAAATATGAATATGATTGCTACATATGCACATGATCCTTCAAGGGCCACTCGAAGTTCAGCTCTATAACAACACAACCTGTACTGTTTAAGGTAAGTAGGAGGTAATACTGCATTGATATCTCAAAACCTTTCATTACTTTCATTACTTTCTCAAAACCTTTCATTACTCTTCTCAGGAAGCCTTATGGCTTCCTGAGAAGAGGAAGATTTGAAGGTGTTTTGTGACAGCATATAGAGATAAAGAGGAATTTAAAAAAAACATCTGCACTAATAAGTTTCTTGATGTCCACGCCACAGAAAATCCTCTTATAATTGCACCGAGCTTAAATGTTTGACTAACTAATGACTAATGACTACATAATTTATAGTCCCCGCATCATCCACTTCACAGAGATAAATCATCCAGTAATTTTTCTCCTCTGTCAGAACATTGATATATGTTGGTGTTTTCTCCTCTTCTTGTGCTAAATGATGTGCTGTATTCCTCTCTGTCTTTTTTAGTGATTTGTTCCTCCTGACACTTCCCTTGATGCTGAACCAGGATGTACTGTGCAGAGCTGATGACAGAGTTGTGGCCCAGCAGAAGAAATTTGATGTCTTGCATCAACCAAACTTTAAAGAGTAAAGCATAAGAAGGTGGCTATCTTTGCTATCAGTCCAACCCCTCTTAGTGCAGCTTTGAGTCTTGTGCTGAGGAAATTTCACAAGCATGCACCTTCATACCTCAGACTAAAACATCTTATACATTAAGGACTCAAGACATAAAGACCGAACAGGTGCATCAGTTTCAAATGCAATACTTCACAAACTTCCAAAAGTCTGAAACTCACTCATCATTTATTTAGATCTATACACTGCAAAAAAAAATGGTGATCCTACTTTAAAAAACAAGTTAATTAGTTACAAGTAATCAAGTTAAGTTTATCCAAGTGAATATATTAAGTCTATTAAGTTGCCATGTTAAGCAAATGTAAAATAAAGTAAGTTTGACATACTTAATTTGATTACATGTAATAAAATTAACTCAGTTTTTAAAAGTTGGAGCTCCATTCGGTTTTTTCAGTGTAGGGGTCTTTCAGATGAGAAGTGAAAGATCTTAAAAAGGTAAAAACAGGAATCCCAGTTCTGCCCTCTATTCAAGCGCTCAGTATCAATATGAACAGGATGAATCTATGCAAACATAGATCATTTACCAGCTGTCGTGAGGTGAAAGTATGGAAAATATTTTTTAAGCTGTATGACTTGGATCAAAGGTTTTGGGTTTCTTTCCACAATAATCTCACAAAGGTTTGCTACAATTTTAGTCCATTTCTCCTGACAGAGCCACTATAACCGAATCAGGTTTATTGACCACCTAACACACATTTTCAGCTTTTCCTACAAATTTTCCATAGGATTGAGATTAGGGCTTTGTGTTGGACACACCAAAACATTAACTTTGTTGTCCTTAGGCAAAAACTAATTTAGTGGCATAATTCCTAGGGAAGAGCCATTTATGCAAAGTTTAAACGTCCTGGGCGATATCTTGAGATGTTGGTTCAATATCAACACATAATATTCCTCTCTCTGTTAGTACAGGTCTCAATTCATTGTGAGTAATGATGCATTTTCCCCTTTACACATCTGGAAATCATACTTTAGGATGGACCAGGATGTCCAAATATTTCTTACTACATATCTTGACTAATTTGTTTACATTTTTCCTCAATATCACACAAAGAAGCAGTGTGTTTCAGGTTTTGGCTTACAATACACGCACATGTGCACCTCCATTTTACGGATATGTTGTGAATTAACTTGTCGGAGACCATGATTCAGCCACGACTTCATCACCTGAGTGTCTCCAAATTGTTGAAAAGTATGGTAACAAAATTGTCTCTCTCATTTATATGGCATTCAGCAAACAGAAATAATACTTGTAATTTTTACTGACCTAAGAGAAAATTTTAGTATGATTTTTCAGACAGCGTATTTTTATACGATGTGTGTAAACTTATGGTTTGAACTGAAAACCCTTTATTCTTTCATTCAGTTTCTAACAGAAAACATCTTTGTGAGTTTATGATTTTTAAATTTGTGTCTCCTTTCTTTTATCCATATCGGTTTAGGTGTCCTTCCAACCCACAGATATGCAGCATCTGATAAGAAGGCATAACCCCAATAATATAAACTGTCTACATGGTCTGCCATGTAGACATTTCTACATGTCTACATGTCGAAATTGGGAGGAAATTGGGAGGAACTCTCCTCCCAATTTCGTATTGCTAGGCAAAAACGAAGAAAAGAATAATAATTTGCTGAAAGTTGGTAAGTGCAAATTTGTATATCTATCCTAACTAGAACATTGAAAACTTCACTACTATTTGTCCTCAGTAACATGATTTTTACCTAACAATAACCCTAACCTCGCCTAAAAAATTACCTGTGTATTGCTTTACCTTGACTGAAACTAAAATAACCTCACACCTTAGACCAAACAATTACTGCTTATCCAAAAATGTTAATCTGAAAATTCAAACCTGGACTTTGGGCCCCATAATGCCAGTCAGTGATCGACCAGTAACTACCTTTACCAGAAAAGGCATAAAGAGGCGACATAAACAAGCCCACACTCTTGCCCACACTCTTCAGCAAATGCACTTGTGGTTAAAATATCACATGTGGTTACAGTGGAGTTTGAACACACATTTTCAGAGTAAGGGCGTTTTCAACAGTCATGGGTGTTTTTTGACACCTCTTGCTGTTGCAGGCTATTGTCTGTTTCCTTCTGCTATATTTTCAGATGATAGTAGAAGCATTTTATGAAAAAAATCAATTTATTCATTCACTTGTTCTGCGTCAACTTATTATAAGTGACGGATCATACTTTTTTCCCCACATCTCAAAACGAGAAGTGGTGCTTGAGTGCATTGAGCGTGAATGCACAGAAAAGGCTGGGCCTTCCCTCAGTGCTGGTAATGTAGGTCAAATATGCTGCACAATTAGTAACATAATTTATTAGACTGCAATTTGAATTCTGTGCATTTTACAAATGGGAAGCCCAGGACGACTTGTGCATTTAAAATCCCTTTACAGATTCAATGTTTAAGATAATTATTTCTTCAGAAAAAGATAGCTCTGCTGTTCAATATGTTTAATTGATTTTTTTTTTTTTTTAAGATTTAGGTTAATTTTGCATTTTTTACATGTTTTTTTTTTTCATCAGAGTCATATTACAAGAGTTACAGTCTACTTTTTTTTTCCAAATATGTTCAAATACAAGCGATTTGTTTATTTCTGATGGCCAGGTGTCTCTTTGTGGAGCTTGCAGAATACCTCATATGTGAGCATGATCTGTTTTAATATTTATGATAAAAGCAGTTTTTGACTCTGTTCTGTTGACTGTTTTTATTTTGTGACCTAAAAGCAGTAAAGCAACAACCACAGCTGTGCGACGTAGCTAAATGAAACCCTTTATCTACAGGGAGGGGCACCTTTCCATCTGATGGGAGTTCCTGTTTTTCTCTTGCACCTTTTGAGAAATACCGAGCGAAAGAAAAAAAAAGTCCCTTTAAATTAGATGCTCCTGGAGTCCTGAAGCTGTGAGTGCAAGTGAACAGTCTTGCCACATATCCTTTAAAATATTGAGTCATGTTTCAGTATTTTTGCAAAACATACAACTGTTTGAGGGGGTGGCAGATTTTGAAAGACCCTTTCCCGCAAAAGCTATTGGAGGTCAGACTAAGATAAATATCTGATGCTCAGTAAGTAATGAATACTATGCATTACTATTCATTATTTGAAATTCACTATAAGAAATGTCATATTGCTGTAGTTAAAAAAAATTAACATTGTGCCAGAAGGATTTCATTTTAAAACTTTTAATTTGTGGGTGTAAATGCTCACAGTTGTTTCTTTAGACAATGACGATAGCACAGAACGATGATAATCTCGCTGTTGTATGTGCAAGTGCATCTATGCGCGTGTGCATGGGTGTGTGTGCTTGTGTGCGTGCGTTTTGGGTGGGGTGTGCAACTTTACTCACACAGGCTTATTTCCCCATCAAAAATGAGCTGCAAAAATCTGTTGACTCTCACACACACTCAGCATCAACATCATCAGCAGCCAGAGTAAGTACTTTCTGTGCTTTTACACCAAGCTACACATATTAGAAATACCTGCAAAAAATTTAAAATATAAGTTAAGTTTAAACAAAAGGATCAGATATTAAATTTTCTTGACTATAAGATTTTTTTTGTTCCAGGAATTAATCTGCAATTTTAACTTGAATTTGTTCAAATTAAAATTACATTTACGTTAATCTAATTTCTTAAAAAAAATGATTTGTGGCCTTAATATATTCTAATTTATTGATTTTTCTCAGTTTTTGTGATAAGTGTTTTATGAAGAAAAAAGATGAGCAAAATATCCAGTGCAGTTTTTTACAATTTGACAATAATTTATCAGAGCATATTGCTGCAAAGAAAAACATTTTCCAATAATCTTGATGAAAACAGCTGCTGTGTTTCCTCCATGTGATGATTTAAATGCCCTTGTTGCTCACTCATCCTGTGTTAACCGCAGAAAGGTGGAGATTGTAGCGCACATGGTAGGCATTTAAAAGATGCCTTTTAAAATACCTCAAGCCCCTCACCGAAACATGCATCGCACAGTACCAGGGGGGTTTCTATTTATTGCTTTAACTCCTGTATGACATGAAGTTGATCTTACTTCTTTTCTCCCTCTCAGGTGTGTGTTGTGTGCGGACGACGCTTGGCTCTGCTGGTTAGAGGTTGCCGATAGCCTGTTTGATCACAGGAGTTTTCTGTGCAGCTCTTGCCAGCTTGGTGGTTCAGCCTCGATTTTCATCTCTGGTTTGTCACAATGGACGTCCTCTCCTACCTCACCTCCCCGTCCTCCTGCCCCCATGTATACCACCTACCAGCTTATCCCAACAGCTCTGTGCCAAACGAAGCCACTACAACCACAGGGACCAACCAGGTGATCCTGAGGCACTACAACCACACAGGCCGCCTGCAGAACAGGACGACCTCAGCCACCCAGGCCCCCATCAGCGTCTCCATGTCCCTTTTCCTCGTTTTCAGCGTGTTTATAGTCCTGGAGAACTTCCTGGTGCTGGTGGCCGTCATCTCCCGCATCCGCCACAGCCGCCGCTGGGTTTATGTCTGCATTGCTAACATCACCCTGAGCGATCTGCTCACTGGTGCAGCCTATGTGGTCAACATCTGCATGTCCGGCAACCAGACCTTCCTCCTCACCCCGGCTCTGTGGCTCTTCAGGGAGGGCATGCTATTCGTGGCCCTGGCAGCCTCCATCTTCAGCCTGCTGCTGATCGCGGTGGAGCGCTACACCACCATGATAAAACCTCTGCCCCAGAAGTCAACAAGGAAGACCTATCGGATCTACGGCCTGGTGGTGCTCTGCTGGATTTTGGCACTGGTGATTGGTTTCCTCCCCTTGCTGGGCTGGAACTGCGTCTGCAGCCTGGATGGATGCTCCACTCTCCTCCCTCTCTACTCCAAGAGCTACATCTTCTTCTCGCTCATCATCTTCTTCCTCATCCTGCTGACTATTGGGGTGCTTTATGGTGCCATCTACTGCCACGTACACAAGAGTGCCCAGCTGGGCCCTCAACGCAACCGCAAACGCTCCCTGGCTCTGCTGAAAACTGTGATCACCATCGTGGGGGTCTTCTTGGTCTGCTGGGGGCCGCTCTTCATGCTTTTGCTGGTGGATTTCTTTTGCGCCTCCCGCCAGTGCACCTTGCTATTCAGCGCCGATTTCTGCATCTCCCTGGCCGTCTTCAACTCGGGCCTCAACCCCATCATCTACGCATTGGGCAGCAGCGACATGAGGAAGGCCATGGCCGAGCTACTGTGCTGCTGCTGCCTGAGGGCCGGCCTCTGTCGCCCCGACAAGTTCATTTCCAAGGAGACCAGCAGCACCTCGGAGAACAGGAGGGACAGTCTGAGGAACAGCTTCAGCAAGGCCAGGAGTCTGAGTGTGGCCTCCCCACCGCCGACCCCAAGCAAGCCTCGCAGAAAGTGCAGGCTGAGCACCACAACCAGCTGCCTGTCAGTTTCAAGTGGTTAAACCACAACGTGCTCCCCTCCCAAGCAAGCAAG
Source organism: Girardinus metallicus (assembly GCA_903067095.1). Classification (NCBI taxonomy): domain Eukaryota; kingdom Metazoa; phylum Chordata; class Actinopteri; order Cyprinodontiformes; family Poeciliidae; genus Girardinus; species Girardinus metallicus. Next base: position 27,180 of record CAEGAE010019061.1, on the reverse strand, counting down.
GCCGGTGTGCACTGACACGCGTCTAACCGTTTCCTCTGACTCTTGGTTTGACTGTTCACAGCACGGACGATAAGATGTTTTAAGACTACCTTAAAATCAGGAATTTAGCTTTAAGTATGCAAGGAAATGAAAACTCTCAGGGAACGGTTTACTGAACGAAACAGTCAGTTTGTCAATGCAACTCCCACATCTAGTGGAAAACTCTTTGGATTAGATCATTTGGATGACATTTAATGTATATTAATGTATTTTGAATGCAGAAAATGTGATGTAGTTTTGTACAAAAAACTGTAAAATTTATTTTGGGTTAAATATGATGTTTTGAAGTAGTAATACCATTATATTCCTCTAGAGGGAGACACTTTATTAAAAGAGTCATGCAGATTTTTACTAAAATAATAAACAACTTGAAATGAATCTCAGAAATTGCACCAGATCAGAAATTTATGTTATTTAGTAAAAAAAAAAAAAGAAAAAAAGACTGTTTTTCTTTTGAACTAAGCCTTAAACAGACTCCTCCCATGCTGTTTGGAACTTCCTGCTTTTTTGACAGGATGACTGATGAAGGTTTCAGCTCAGGGCCTGATCTGCAGCCCTAAGGGTACTAACAGCCAAAGCTAATTGATAAATTCATTATGACCGTCTGGCAAGCCAGCAAGATAAGCTGTAGCGGATAGTCTGCACATTTGAGTACACACAGCCGACTGTACTACATGTCTACTGCCGAGCACTGGAACAACTTGCTTTGTCTTGACTTTGCAGTAACTATTTTTACAAAAGTAAAACAGTGACTTTCTCACAATTCATTTCACAGCGGCAGAGCAGTCACAAGGACTGATCTCACGGCTTGAGGAGGAACTCAAAGCAGCGCTTGTTGGTCGAACATCTAAATCTTTCCGCTTTCATTGTAATGTGTTTGCTTGATTTTCTGAAGCATTAACTTTCACTGTGAGGCAGTGAGTCATTCCTCACTTTATATCTGTAGAGAAAAACACTTAACTTGTGTAGCTTTAGTCTTCCATAACACTAACTTCAGGGTTAATGAGTAAGATAATGTTTTAAGCAACTCAGATCAAGTTAACTAGGATTCTCTTGAGAGTTTTTGAGCCTTTTGTGTCTTACTTTGTTCAGATCAACTCCTCATGGTCATCAACTAAATACCATGTTTTCAAAAAATGAATTTTAATTAATTTTCATGAATTGGTATGGAAATGGCCTCTACTGCAGCTGGTAGTGGTATAAAAAACTCCACAGAAGTACACAGGAAGCCCTGTGATTGAAGAGTTCAGGTTAGCTGCTGTAATAGAATCAGGCAAAATAAAAAGACTCGAATGAGAAGCCAATAACCTTTCTGGGATCGATGAATGAGCTTTGATCCGAGGGGTGCTCCTTCAAGTGCTTGTTAGTGTGAGGATCCAAATGAATGAGGTTGTGTAAGCAATCAAAAAAACTCCTCTTCTGCCTGGGCGGCAAATCACTGAGAACAAGGCTCAGGAGGAAAATAGGGAAGCAGCGTGCAAGAGGGATGAGGACACATAAGGTTGCTGGGAATCAGAATCCAAGACAGATCAGGTTTAATCAGAAACCTTATCAAAGGACCGGGGAGAACTTGGTGGTCAGGAGCAGAAATGATGCTCAGACGTCAGTAGCTCGGTAGAAAAAGTTGAAGACTAGGTGAAAAGGGAGGATCCACTTTGAACAAAGCCTTAAGAGAAGGTCAGACGTGGATGTGAAATAAATACTGGACGTATACAAGCAAGAGCTTTTGATAATCTGGCAAGAATCTATGGGCTGGAGAGAAGATGAAAAAGTGACGCAGATGAGCAGAGAACAGGCAGAGAAATAAAACAGGTTAGCATTCAGTGCTCAGCCTCAACATCAGGAGACCAGCCATTTTAAGTAAACTGCAAAATTTCCTGAAGAAGAGAGGTCAGAAATTTACAAGCAGTGTACCAGAATCTTAACGATGGACACACAATGCGTGTGGTCAGAGTGCAACTGGCTGAGTGACATTTACCCAATTGGAGATATTTAGACTAGTTGTGCTTTAGGGAAAATCCACCAAATTATAACTTATGCACCTAATTTTTGTTTGAACAAAATGTCTATTGTCCACTGTGACAAAGGGAAAAGGTCAAGCAAATAAATTAAGAGTCAATTTTGTTCTCTCTACACAATGTCACTATAAAAAAAAATTATCTAAGTGTTAAAACTGAGCATCTCACACTTATTTACTTATGCATCACAGAGTGCTTTAATTTTGTTGTTTATTTATTTATTAACAAGCAACTTACCAGAATTGGTTGAAACAATATAGGTTTAATGAAAACATTTAATTATTTGTGTCCTAAGTGAAGCTAAATGGTTTTAAAATTCTATATACATTTTAAAAACTTTAGAATAATTGTTTGAAACTTGTAGTAGTTTTTTTTTTTTTTCACTCTTTGTTTTTATTACATTATAGCACAACTTTCTACAGATATTTTTATCTTTTTTATCACCTGGGCCAAAATCCTCTTGTCAAACGTGAGTAAAAAAAATGACTAAAATCACAAAACAATTATATTGTGATTTTTTCACCTGTTCAGTAATAAAGTATACAAATAATATTTTAAATAAACAACTAAAATAGTAATACTATGGTAGTAAAGAGATGTGTTAATCATATTAGGTCCAAAACAAAAACAGGGATTTGCATGTTTGCCTTATTAAAAGGTAAACATCAAGTTTTGAAATTATTTTGGGCTCAATAAAATAGCGGGAAAAAATAGCCTATTCCCAGCTATTAAGACACAATTTGGGTCAGTCGTTCTCTGAAAATGCTCGCTATAAGTTTGATAAACAAATTAAAAGTAGGTTTGGGTTCACTTAAGTCTGCTTTTTGAGTAAAAACCATTGGATAGATGTGGTCCTTTTTACTGTAAAATTAAATATTCAAAAAGCATTGTATTTTATTGGTAATAATTTTGCTCTTGATTAGAAATAAAAAGACTTTATCTACATCATCCACTTGTGCTGGAGGGCCAATTTTGTATTGCAGTCAGCAGCAGCCCAAAATCAGCTCAGGAACCAAAAAACTTTTACATCACTTGTTCGCTTGATGTAAAATTAACACTTGTTAGAAGACTAGACGAACCACTGTACCTTCTTAAACTGAATGATGTATCTTAACAGTTTGAGATCAGGATGACAAATTATGATGGTGATTATTGAAGTTGACTATCATAAATAAATGTGTGTGGTTAATGAATCATGGTCACAAGTTAAACAAGGTGTCCAGCATGTTAAATGTCTCTTAACAAATTAGCAGATTGCTGCTGTAAATGCCTGGAACGTCCCCGCAGACCGCAATGCTTGTCTTATTCCCCTCCCAACAAGTTAGCGCCAGGCCCATTAGCCTCAACAGGAAGAGTGCTTTCTCAGACAGCAGGTTTAAAAGCTCAAACATGATTCTGGGATTTTATGTTTACTGTCTAATGGCAACATGTTTGTTTTTTTTCTGTACCGAATACCATTGTGGCGTTTCATTAATTTGCCATTTTAGAAAGATATGAAGCACCCAGTAGCTCATGAATGATTTCTGAGACTGGTAATGCCTATCTTATTATTGAACTCAGTTTGCGTGACTACATTTATTTTCTTCACATCTAACATTCTATAGCCTCTGAAAAATTAGATTACCAAAAGCTTTGACTTAAAAAACCCTTCAAGATGTTGCAATAATTAACTGCAGCTTCCTCGTTAAGTCATGAACACAGTGTTGCAATGCATTCTTATTTGATGAGAATGTTTTAGTATCATCCACCCTAAAGAACTTGAGGTTTGAAAGGCCACAGTCACAGTTTCTTTGTGTCTGCTGTTTTCTAATCGAAAGAGCTAGGCAGCTTAGTTTTTGGATGGGTTTCCATGTGTGTTGTATTTAAATATTTTATAAAGAAAAATTCAGAATTTGGAATATGAATATGACAGAAAAATAAGATAGGATGTATTGATAGCATAAATTTATTTCAACACCTTGTTGAATGTGTGACAAAAACACTGAGATGCTTTATAGTTTCAAAGGAAAAAGGTGGGGAAAACTGTAAAACTTGTTTAAAAACAGATGATGAGCAACAATTCTGCACAAACTCTGTGCCAAACTGGTGTCAATGAACACAGTTTGTTAAAAGGAATCATTTAAATGACTCAAGGTCACTGTTATCTTTTTATGAGCTACCAATAAAGCACAATCGAGTGCTAAACTACAAAACCTGTGTTGTTTACCTCAAAGCCCAAAGCATTTTTTTTTTCAGATTTCACAACCACATTTTTCTCAATTTACATACATAATTCCGAAACTAAAACTTTAACTCTCTATTGCCCCATTTTCACTCTTAAAAATACAGACCTAAAGGTTGTGCAGGTCATTGCTTGTCTTAAATCTTAAGTTGAAGTTCAAAATAGACCAAAGCAACAGTTCGTATCTTTTGATGTCAATAATGATGTCAAAGATGTTCCACACTCATTCCAATCCATCAATGTTGAGTTCAAGTGGCTTGTGCAAGCTGCATGGGCTTGTCGGTATCAGTAAAGAAAATGAAATAACAATTATAACAAACAGTATTTTCCCCTGAAACACAGACTGATGTCTAAACCATCCAAAAGCAGGTACTTTTTAGGAGTGGCTTTACTCTAAATTTCGTCTTTATTTAAGGAAGAGAAAGTAAACTCATCTCTGTCTGGATGTGTGCATTTGTGCCGTCACTGTTAAACGTGATGGATAAGCTTCCTTCATCCCTTGGGCCTGGCACAGCTCCAGATCTGCTGCCTGATGAAAAACCAACAGCAAATTCCTGCCTTTATTAGCTCAAGGCTCAGAGACATTTGTTGTATCACATTTGACGTGTCAGAGGTTGATCCAGGGCCCTCGTTGTTGCTCTCTGCCTCTCTGTCTCTCTCCTTACAACAACAAGGCCTGTTCTTTGCTCCAAATGAGGTACGATGGGTTAATGATGGTTGCGTGCAGACATGACTATGCCCTCAATAATTATCTCGCTGCCTCTGCCTCCAGGTGTTCCGCAGACAGATAATGATGGGCTGTCTAAGAACTGGAGAAGGCAGTGGGTGAGGCAACGAGTGGCGCAGAGGGCGATCGGCGGCTGTCAGCAGTGCGACAACTTAGTGGCACATAAGAAAATTAAAAAAGAGATAAGAAACAATACATTTCTGTGTGGCCTGGCTTATTTTAAAATTTGTCAGTGTTTGTCATGAAGCAGCTTGCTGTGTTTTCACATTTTAAATTGACTTCAGGGTTTTTTTTTTTATCATGTCCAATAAAAATAAAAAATTTTATTGTAAAGTGGAATGAAAATTTGGCACTGGTCTGAACATGTTTTAATGTAAAAATATGAAAGCATTGAGCTCACATAACTCTGATAGCCACTAAAGAAAATCCAGAATCCAGCTGTGTAATTTAATCTTGTTTAAAGCATGGTGGCGGCCTCATCATTCTATAAGAGAGGCTTTTCTTTAGCATTGACAAGTAATCTTGACCGAATTGGTGAGAAGATGGATGGAGTTACATGCAAGGAGGTCCTGGAGAAAAACCTGTAAGTGGCTGAAACAGATTTTAAGCCTGAAGTTAGCAAGACAACCACCCTAAAGATGCAAACAGAGTTATCACTGTTCTAAAAAAAAGCCAAAAAGAATATCCATGATTAGACTTGTTCAGTCAAAGTCCACTCCTCAATCTAATTGAAAATCTGGAGCAAGACATAAAGATTGATGCTTACTGACCCTCTGTATCAAATCTGATTGAACTTGGACTTATTTGAAATCAACAAGAGGCAAATAATTCAGCATCTCTATGTGCAAAGCTTATAGAGCTATATTTCAAGCTGGCTGGATTCATATTTCCTTCTAGAATTTTTTTTAGATGTTTTAAATGGGAATATATGTGAGGGCACATTTTTCCAAATGACTAATAGCTTTTGATCTTATGTCCTAATTTTTTCTCACCAAAAGTTACATTTTTTTTGTTTTTCCAACCTTTGTATGTTTTTCAAAATAAACACACAAATAATTACCAGTTTACATGAGTAGGTGTGTGCACAGTGATGACAGCAGGAAAATGAGATTCAGCCCTGGACTCGCATTGGAAATAAAGATATTAAACTTTCCAGTTAAACATCTGTGACTGAATAAGAGCTTATGGAATGAACACGTACTTGAGTTATATTTATCATACATCTGTAGCTACGAACACTAATTGCTGTTACCACAGATGCCTTCATATATGGAGATACGTCAATAAAGCTGATGACGTGATCCAGTTAAAATGGTCTGGCTCCACTTTTAGCTTCATCTCGGCCCAGACTAACCTCATCTGCATGCATGTAAAGGCCCGGTCTGATTAGAAGAAATGTCAGTGGCTAAATGTAACTAGGTCATTCAGACAGTAAAATCAATTGTATTGAGGAGTAAAACTGTATGGTATTTTGTTTTGACACAAGTGTTTCCAGTGCCCCGCTGCTTGATTGCAGTGGAAAGACTGATCACAAACCACTTGAGCTCCTCGTAGGAAGAACGTCAAGTTTCCAAAGTGGTTAAAACTAATCCTGCAGCTCTAGCGATTGGGTTTGCATACTGTCATGTCAAGCGACCTGACTCTATAAGAACAGAAAAAAAGAGAAGTGGTTTAACCAGTGTGTATAAACTTTAGGGTACATGAACTGTGAGTGACACCAACACTTGATTAAAGACATGCAGCTCATCGTGCTGACAGAAAGAAAAAGAAAACCTCCCACAATGTAATAAACGACAGAAATTACAAGAATGCTTTGGCTCAGATGAATTGCATCTCAACGAGTGAAGGATTATCATTCCTTTTGCACTTGCACACACCTGCAATGTGGAGCAAGAGACACCTCATGAAAGATTGTATAATTCACCATGTGGCAGCGAGTTTATCTGAAAGGTCCAATCAGTTGCCAGGATGATAAATAATGCAATAGTGTCCCATTTAACTAACTTGCTAAAAAGTTTCCAGCAAATATCTATTTATCTTGACAGCAATAGATCTTATTGTCCAACAAGATTTGTCAAATCAGTATGAAGTTACTGCAGTATCCAGCTATGGCTTCTTCCAGACACCTTTATCTGCTGAAGGGGTAAACATATCCAAGGCAGTTCTAGTTTTTGGTATGAGACCTAACTTTACAGAAAACCTGTTCTTCTGCTTCATAAATTCAGTGCTTTGTTTTGAACGTCATTAAACTTAATAACTAGGATTTCAGCTTCTCTCTGTCTGGCTCTCTCCCACAATAACAGCTTTCTGACCACAACATGCAGGGCCGGTCAAATGACAAAGAGAGAAAAATATAAGTATAGTCTGTCTTTTATTGTGTACGTCAATGTTAAGGGTGAAGTATTCTCTAGTTTAGTTTACGGTGTTTCTAATCTTGGAATCTTTGCTGCATGTCGTATCCCTTTTGCGTACGTTTGTTTAAAGGAGCGGTATTTTGTTTTTCCAGGCACATAGTGACATTTTATAGCACAATCAAGTAACTATGCTAACTTCTGCCGTATATATCAACAACAACTTAAAAGAAGTCAGAATGTTTATCCTTTATGCTGTTAACAATCGTTCTTAGGAGCTCATATAAAGAGCTCAGCAGATGGTGCTAATTGCTGCTGGCTAGTCTGAAGGAGCTGGAGCTCCTTCAGAGGAGGAGGGGTGCTCAGTGATGTGTAAACTCAGCTGGAATCTGCAGCTCCAAGGAGAAACTTTGTGTAAATATGTGGCACGTTATATTAGCAAGAGTATAAGCGACATGGGAGAGCTGCTGTTGTGTTTTTGGACATGTCCAAGAAATTGGTGGCAACCTTTCTGTGATGGGGGTTATGGAGCTTAGGAAAATTGGAATAGTATATTTGCAAGGTGGGATACGTTCCTATACAAGTAAGAATAAGGACAGATATGGTACAGATCATATAAAAAAGTAATTCAATCTGAAACTTTGGAATTAATTTAGACATCCCCAGTGTACAGATATCTGGGCACGTTCATGCAAAGAATGGATTCCCACAACCAAGTTGATGTACCCGAACAGAAACTGCCAGATGTGCACTGAGCCAGTCGTTCAGTATCTGGCATTTTTTATTCACGCAGAGCATGAGTTCATCCATTGGCAACATCAGGAAGCTCTTCTTTCTACTCAAAGGAAAACCTCCCCCAAGAACACATCCTGGTTACTTGGCTGGCTTTCAGCATCCCATTCCACATTCAAACGTTAATGATAACTGCAAATATCCAGTGTTATGGTTACAGTTGCACCCCATCAATCAGAATCTGTCTGTTTTATCCAGGACAAGAAGAAGAAAAAATTTGCATGTAACCTTTTTCATGGCCCTCAAGTCAAGAATTATTATTTCTGAATTTTATTCAGGATGATGTCTTCTTGTTTGTTATGGTTTTAAATCATGTCTTTTCTCATAAAGACAGACCAAAAGATTCAGTAAACATAAAGCAGAGTGGAAATAGGATAAATAAAACAAAGTGGAGCACAAACAACTATGGAAAACTAAATTCTTGAGCTCTTTTTTTATAATTAAGTGTAGAATGCCCTTTCACCTTGACTCTATTATGTTTTTTTTCCGCTGCAATATAACTTAGAAAAAGGGTCATTGTAGGGAGATTTTTTTTCTGATGCCAGGGCGAACACATGTGGAGGAGGCAGTTCTTTCAAAATCTACAGCAGCCCTGAGAACAGCTGTTTCCTCTTTATCAGATTTCAGATAGCACACAGCGGATACACAGGAGAACCGCCAGAGGTTATGAGATATAAAACGACAGAGGCAGCCAGACTGTCAACTTAAATTCTCTTATTAAACATTTGTTTTGTTTTTAATGAGTAAATAACATGTTCCAGTCAAAACAATGAAAAAAGACGCCAGACTTTCAACGTAGCGTTTCTTTGCGCTTACATTTTGAGGTAAAATACAATTACCAATAACAACATGAGTTTTCTCCTGAGGCCTGGATGCTAGCCATCTGCTCCGACTTTGTTGTCAACCTTGGGAATATATGTGAGAGTTTTTCCTCTCTCCTCTTTTCTTAATCCTCTCGCTCATTCTTGTTGTGCTCTGGACTGAAAATTGTGACCACTTAACTAATTGTGTGGTGAAAGATGTTCTGAGGGTGATTATTAGGGTTCGGTTGCAGAAAGTTTCCAAAGCGATGAGACGGGTTTTCTGTAAGAGGAGCACTCCAGGCGACTGTTAAAAACAAGAATCCACAGCCATCCCAGCAGCTGCCCGAGGCTTACATGTTCTCATAATAACACACTGGTTTCAAGCAGTCGGTGGTTATAAAACTGGAGTATTTCAACAGGAGGACAAATAACTTTTTTTGGCTCATATTCCAATGTATTTTTCTTGAATTTTGGAAAAATTGAAGAAGTTGAAACCCAGGAGCCAGAAAACCAAACCTTTTCCTAAACTCAACCAAGTTGTTTCCTGAATGTAACAAGTTTTTAATGGCTGTCAACGACCCAATCCTGAATGATTTGTAACCTATCCATCCTCACACAAAAAAGCAAAACATGAAAATTGGCACAAAGTTTTATAGCATCCTTTCCTGCTTCATGGAGAGTACGTTTAGTCATGTTTTTTTATGATTTTACTTGTTGGGAGGAAGAAGCTGGATGATCAACTTCGGATCCTGAAGAAATAAATATAAATCAAATATAAATATTTGTTTTGTTAAGTCAAGAGCTTTATTGTCATCTTGGCCAATTAGACATTGGGCTTAGAAAGACAAAACAACCACACATGGAGTGGAAACAAATAGAGCTTTACACTAAATATTCAAAATATTAATTTTTAAAAATTCAATACACAATTACAATGGAGCTAATATTGTGCAAATGTGGTGACTATGTAGGTTTGGTAGTGCTCAGTTGCCGTGAATCAATGTGATATTTATATATTAGAAATAAAAGGTATTTGTTTCTCAAAACTAAAAATTTGAACTCTGTTGTTTGTGTGGGTTTAGAACATGTCTCAAACCTACAACTCTCCATATGAATCCAATAAAGAGTATTTTTCATTACCGCCAGCTGAGCAATAAACCCTGCCCCAACTTCGCACATTTTCACCATGCACTTCAAAGCTCTGTCACTCTTCTCCTCTCTGGGCTGAGATTGGTCTTGAGAGGGTTTTGGACCGGCAGGTTTTGAGGTTCTTGCTTCTCTCCATGAGGCCCAAAGAGTGGAAGGAGCTGCAGCTTTGTAAAAAAGATGTTCCCGCTCAGCTCTAAACCAAATTACGCAGCGAGCTCAGAGCCACAGGCCACAACCACATGGATGCTGATTGAACGGCAAAGAGGGGGCAAGAAAAGTAGATCCGGCTCAATAAAGCAGCCACATCACGAAATCTGGTCAGCCTTTGAGACGTGAAGATGAAAGGGATATTGACATCACTATGGAGACTAAAAGGAGAGCTGGAGGCTTTGGCGTCGGTACCCCACTGCAGTTTTGTTTTCAATGTTGATACATTAAAAAATGTGACAAACGCGTCTCAAAAATAAAGTTGAATCTCACAATTCTGATGATGTTGAGTTTAATTCCCCAGATTTGCAGGGAAAATGACATCTTTTCACCAAATTCTATAATAAGTAGAACTAAAATGTTATTTCATGGTGTGAAAGCATTATTTTGAAAGGTATTTGGGGTGTAATACTGTTGAGCTGATTATCGTCTGTCTTGAGAATAAGTACCAACATAACGTTTCACCATCTCTCAATTCTGTTATGAAATATCAAGTTGCATTAAGACAGTGGTTTCCAAACATTTTCTGGGCCCCCTATGGATTACAATAGGGAGAGTTAGACTCTGGTTGAACGATGGGTATTACCCGGGGACAGGAGGGGTGTAGAGAGACTCCCTGTTTGAGAGTCCCTGTTATACAATTTGTGTCCGAGGAGGAGAGGTGGTAGAGAGATTCTTACAGACTCCCTGTTATACTCTCCCATCCACTCAACCCCCTCCCCCCCAGCACACACAGTGTTCATCGTTGTTTTTTTTGTGTTTTTTTTCATTCATCCAAAAGGCTGCACGCCCCCACTGCAATGGCACGGTGCACCCCCAGGGGGGAAAAGTAAAAGGGGTAAAATCTTTTTATTTTATTTAATTTTCATGTAATTTCTCATTTTAGTACATTCTGGATGACTGGCTTTGTATTTCCTTTTGCATCAAATCACTGTTAGTAGTTACATGTACTGTCAAACAAGTATTTGTTTATCCTTTGCAGATGAGGATACACAAAATATTGTATATGCACTAATAATTGTGCATAGGGTTGGGGTTTCTAACTTGTCTGATGTAGTAGAACAATTATCTTTAGCTGAAAATGGAAGAATTTATCTTTAATGTAAGGTTCCCGTGAGGTTTTAATACTTAAGATTCAACAAAGGTTTTCTTTAAGAAGACCTGGCTAGCTTTGTTTCACATCTGTTAAATATTTATGTTTTATTAAGTTTGTTTCTTAATTCTGCATGCATTAAGAAACAATGTGGCTTTTTTCTGCATAAGCATAGGACATAAGTTGTAGTGCGTACCAAAAAATGATCAAAATATGTTTAAACAGTAGTTTATACTGAATAAATGTGGTCTGAAGAGGGTTGAGTTCTATTGCAGAAAAAAGTATAATTTACATCAATTGCAAACAATCATCCTGTCATAGTAGATATTTTTCTGCAAAATTATTTTCTGTTGATCTTGATGACCTTCTAAACTGACCATTCTTTAGCTTTAGCAAGGAAATCAAAAACAAACATGCTAGGAAGCAGGTCATGGTGTGACAGGTGAAATTTAACCAATAAAACCCCAAATGGATAATCACAGATAATTTGGGATTTAACGAGAGTTGCGATTCCTTCCCATACAGAAATAACTTCTACACAAATTGTTTTGCTTTTTCCCATAATAAACCAAATCGTCATTTGACAACTGTACCTTTTTTATTCATCAATGTTTTTTTTATCTGACTAAAATAGTTTCATGATCAGAAATATTTAAGTGTGACAACAAAGCAAACACTGAAGGAACTGTGAGTCTTGTGGTTTAGACAAAATGCGGAAATAAATCAACATTTAGATCATGGCATGGAAAGGAGGGACAACCAGCTGGAGGTTTGTCGTCTTTGTGTTAAATTGTTACTCTCACCAAATAGTAAGTTTGACATGTGGATCGAAGCTTTCAGAAGCTTAAAACATTTACAAAACAGGTGAGAAATTGGTCAAAATATTCAGTTAAAATACATAAAAAGTGCACGAACATTGCTGTTCAATATTGGGTAGACCTTAAACTAAATCATGCATCAAATTGTTGAACACTGTTGAAAGAGTCCTGACATTTAGAATAATGGACGTTATGCACCATTGTCTAAAGCGTTTTGTTAGGCTGAACTCTTACATAAATCACAGCTAACTTGTCAGTCGTACCACCTGGTCTGAACAAAACTCTACAACCATCACCTCCCTCTGTCCTTTTTTACTTAATGATCTCCTTTAAGCTGAACTATTATCCTGTGAAATTAAGCGCAACAAAAAAATCTTTTACAGTCCCTGTCATGAACAGCGAAGCTACTGAATTAGAGAAGATTTATCAAGCTTAATGATGAGCTTCCATTTTCCTCTGGGCATAAAATGTACCACCAAGCTCGCTTCCTTTACTGACCACGGGAATCTGAAGAGTCGGCAGGAATCAGCTTTGCACACATTCCCCATCAGTGCAAATGGGAACTGCTGGGTGACATCGATTACCAGAGCATAGCAGACATTTCACTGGGATTACTCCACATTGAGCCTCACTCTCAGTGGAAAGAGTGGGAAATAAAGATGAAAGCTGTGCAAAACAACAAGATCGGCTGTGTGAGTTTGTGACAAAAAACAAGGCAGACCTGTAACTAAAGATAGCTAAATATGAATCATTTGTGTTTAGTTCAGAAGGTGCAGGCTGCTGATTGACAAGTTCAAGAGCTTGACTGTGATTTTCATGGCTGACTCAAAGCGAGCCTTCAATCTGTTCGGGAAAGGGTGCGGCACCTTAACCCAACTGAAACACTGAACTTGGGTTGGGTTTACTTGCTGCACGCAGGATGTGTCCTCCAAGTTAGTGAGCTCCACTCCTGTTCCTGCTGAACTGAGCCAGTTTTCAGGTAAAACACTGATACCAGTTCAGTAGGCACAGGAGGGCACAGCCCGGCATTCTTTCACAGGGCAAACCTCAGCGTACGAAATTCTGCAGAAGTCAGATCAAACTTATTTATAAAGCACATTTAGAACAACAGAGTTGATCACAAAGGTGATGCACAAGAAACCCCCTGAAACAGACAAAAGGATTTAAAGGAAAACAAAAGAAAATGTTTGGAAATAGTAAAGAAATGGTGATCATGCAAAGCTAACAAGATGCAAAACTAATCAAAAGTAATTGAGAATAAATGCATTTTAAGTGTTTTTTTTTTAAGTTTAGTAATCTTAAAGAGAGCAAATGTGAAACAAATAGACATTAAAAGAGCACTTGAGAAATTTTCAACTGGCAACCCATTCAAAACTTCTTCCATCTTTTGCCTGATTTTAGGTAAAAGAAGGAAGCAAAGAGACGAATCAGAGACTGGCTGATAATCAGATCTTAAGGTCATAAAAGACCTATAATTGTCCTTTTATCATTATTGGTGACAATGAATTAATTATTTCAAATGTTTGAGTTGTAAGGAACAGTTGTTCAAGAAATGTAATATTTAAGAGGTATTTTGAGGGTCACAATTGACGATCTCCAGCAGGCTAGCACTGAACCGTAGAGAATTATAAAAACATCCAGGATCATATCATTAATGCTGTTTAAAATTTATATTTAGACTGCTTGATTCTCAGAGTCTGAGAATAAATCTGTGTGAACATTGTAATGAAATATTGCATTTTTCCCGGACTCAACTGAAAGGCAGTACATATAAACTTAATAACAAAATTCCACAAGACTGATCCTTGAGGAACACCACAATTTAAAGAAAGGGTGCTTCATGGATACAGCATGAAAAATAACAACAGTCATAGTCATAAAGCATTAACTATTCTCTGATACTCCCTATCCATTTTTTCCCCTTATACATAGGTCTGAGTTTTATAGTTTGCTAAAAGCAATCCCACATCTATGCTTAAATACCAAACAGTTTTAAAATACATTGAAATAACACAATGCTGCTCCTAAAGCATTGCACAAAAGCAACCAATGATTTGATTTGTTTTTAATTTAGTCTGTAGCATATTTAGTTAATTGTGTGCAAACAAAACTTACAGAAAAACAATATTCCCATGCTTCATGAACTTAGTATTTGTTTTGAACGCTCTAAGATGTAATAACTAGTGTTTTGGCTGCTGTCTTGACAAAGTTTGCAAAGCATGCTCAATGAAACAGAAAGACCAGAAGTGCTGAGACAAGACCCACATTTCTTAGCTCAATCAAATATACTTAGCCAACATTTTGCACACCATGCACACAAATATAAGTCACGCTTTTCATAAACTGTCTGCACAAATTGTATTTTCATAGCTCACTGGTGTTGCCACAAATATTAAATCCCAGACATTATTCTAACAACAAATGGCATCTGAAGTCAGAGTCTCCAGCAACAATCATCTAAAACAATTCCCAGCATTATAACCGGGTCATTTCTTGCTTCAAGTTAAGACTTTTACTATCGTTTTTTCCACATCTTATCTTGTTTTACTGCAACGTTTTAAAAAGCTGAGAAAATATCTATTGAAACAAGTCATTGACTTATGTACAAGGAAAAATATTTCAAGCTTACACATCTTATGGTTAAGACAATATCTCTAACTTCAACTAGACTATGCGAAATCTTTACTTTGTGAAACTCAAAATGGGATTAAAGAAACTATTTATATTAATGAGAAAAATGTAAAAGTAATATAGTCACAAAGGAAGGATACAAAATGTTATATACTCTGAGTTTATCATGCTGGGAGTGTTAATATCACTAATATTTACCTGTACTACTAGTTTTTATTCTAAAAACAGAGCTGCACAGGAAGGACTATGACAAACTTCAATTTATATTTAAGAATCTTTTTGTTTCACTCCTTTCCAATAGGTTGCACCAACCCTATAAAAAATGAGTATAATACTGAGGTACACATACTGTGACATTCTCACAGATAAAGATTAATGGTATCACTGTAAAATGCCTCCATTTCAGACTAAAGATGAATGTTACCATGAGTCAGAAAACACAAGTGCTCGTGTGTTGGCTCCAAAATACCTCAAACAGACTCTGAAAGTCATCAAGTCATCAGGAAACTCAACTCTTGGATCCACTTGGTCACGATGTGCGGCTTTGGGTTGTGTTAGTCAGCAGAGTGGGATGGAGTGAGAATATTAGGAAATGCTGGAAACTGTAATTCAAACTTTTGTGGTCAGAGTGAATGTTGTGATTTCCATCATAACAGGAAAGTGTTGAATCTAGTCAGTGGATAAAAGAACACCATGAACAAACCATAGGCTTATAAAATGTGATATTTTTTTATAAATTAAAAAGTAAAACTGCCTTAAATAAAATTACAACTTGTCCCTTTCTTGAACTGGTATTTCCTTCCTTCCTTAAAACATTAGTAAAACAAATGCAGGCAAAAAAAAATAGCAACAAATAAATGATTTGTAAAATCAGAAACAAAATATGTTTGAAGAGAAGCAGGAAGAAGCAGTGACTTATCCAGTCACAATAAACGTTTAAACTCTCAATAAATAATGACACTCTATTTACTTTATGATGATATATATTTAAGATTTTTGAATTTTTTTTGCACAGGCTTGAATGCTGTTAACACAAGGATAAAATTAGAAGAGACGTCATGAGCTTGCTTCAAATTTGTTTTCCAATTGCGTAAAATTCGCATAGTATTCTGAATTATTGTACATGGGTCATATGGTCAGATTTTGGGTCAGTTTGTGAGAATATACTGATCTAAATGACAAAAGTTTCTTTCATGGACAAGGAGAGCAGTACAAGTTCAAAAATCACACTTCAGGCCATAATCGTGACCTTATTCTCCGTACACGTCATTTCATCTCCTCCTGACCTCTCACTCCTCCTTCTCTCCCTTGATCCCTTCTTCTTTCAGCTTATCCGAGATCATCAAGTTCAGTCCATCCACCGGAACAAATCCTCCACGTTGAATCAACTATTTCACCTCGGGCACTGAACTTAGCCACTGTGAACAACACATTGCAGGGATCAATGCTCACCAATTAGCTAAGCTCTGTGCCTTTAGCAAGTGGGCGGCTGGCTGAGATTTATGCAGACCTTTACGTGAGACGTCGGCAGTGAAGTCAGTGGTTTCAGATTCTGCGGAGTGTTCAGAGGGTGCAGTGGAGGGATCTCCACTTTTATCTTAGCTCTCCAAATAAATTCCTTGTTTATAAACCCTAAAATCCAACATCTGAAATATAAACCTTCTCCTGTGTGGCTCTGGCTTGCATTTACATCCATTTCCTGGCACATTAGAGCATAGAGTGGTGAGGATAGTTTAAATTTCAAACAGCTGCAGCCTTAAATACACACAGACACAACTTAACCTTTTCGAGGTCTGCAGAGACGGGTTGATAGCATTTTGGTTTAATTCCTTCAGCACTCCAGAATCCGGCCTCCAAATTGAACCCCTGAGTGGAAGTGTGAGGTCGGGACAGACGTCCTGTTGAGCTGTGAAGGAGTGGAAATCCCTGGCAATGTGATTTTTGTTTCTCTTTGTGCATCAAATCACGGTGCCAGGAACCCTCCCCTAAACAGCGAGACCAGAGGCCCGGTCTCCACCTCTCTGCCCTTTACCGCCCTCCGCACTGTTACATTGTTTTTGGACTCCAGATGCTTCTTTTCCACAGCAGCTGTGGAACACCTGTGACCTGGAGAAAAAAAAAAAGAGAGAGAGGAGAAATTTTAGATCCATTATTTCTCTCTGTAAAACAAAACCTTAATATCAGACCTCGCAGTGTTTTGATGATAATATATGATGCACTTAAGAGCACTCATCCAAGCCCTGCATTGGAAGATGACGCAACATAATGGGCGTAACAGAAAAATTGCATTTGTGAGATAAGATTAAAAAAAACAACAAAAAAAACTCTGCTGGCTTTTTGTTGCAGTGATCAGCAGGAAGCAGCAGATGTGGAGTCTAGCTGAAACATGCAGAGCCAGCTACCTGCTCAATTGTTTTAACGCAAACCAGGAAACTAGCAGTGAACTGCCAGTGGCTGTCTGTGCAGCCCCGGTTTCAGTTTAGACAGAAAGAGTTGGTTTGTTTTTCCACTGTTTAAGGCTTAATGTTGCTTGATGAGGACACAGAAAAAAAACAAAACACTTCTGCAGTTTTCACAACTTCCTCCTTGCAGAATTGTAAATGTCCTGGTGTATCTATTCCATCTTTTGTTGTTTTGTTTTTTTGTTGTTGTTGTTTGTGCTGTTTTGCAGGGAAATTTTCCGGCCCACCCTGGTGGGGAAGGAATAATGACAGGATTGTTGAGCGGTGAGGAGGAGGATGAGGTTAGGGCCGAGTCTCGGCGGTTTTTCCTTGATCACTTTTTGTGCATCATTTCTTCTCTTTCATTCCAGACTTTAAACCATCTGGGCTGGCAGAGCTCCCTAACAACAGGGTGAAGATGCCTCTTGGAAAAGTCTGGAAGGTTCTAAAACTTCATTCAAATATTTTCCATAACTAAATTCAATAACTAAGAAGAAAAGTCTAATGTTTTCTTCTTTTGCAGGAGAGATAGCTGTCTGTTTTACTTATGCTTTAATTCATTTATGTATATAGAGACATATTATATTAGAAAACAATTAAAATCACAGTCTTTCAAAATGGAAAACCTTCGATATACTCTCTGAATAAAGATTCATATTTCTAATTTTTCTCCATAAAGCCTTGTTATTCATGCACAGAGCCTCAGTGCACGTTGTACAACCTTAAAAAAGGCATGCAGACGTCTTCCAGACAGAGAAATATGCCTGTGCTGTCAAGCAGTGTGTTAACAGTCAGCCACTCCCTGCACAGGAATTATGAATAAAAATGTTTGTGTAGATTGTGGGATCTGGAATATAAAGTTGTGCATCAGTGAACAGCAAAGGCAGAGTGAGGAAATGCCTGCGTGTGTAAGTTTCATTTGCATGCACAACTTGTGGCATGTTTGTCTGACAAAGGAAAACAAGAGAAAACGCTGAAGATGTGTGAATGAAGGGAGTGGCCGCTGCCCGCTAACGCCGCGGTGAGTCAGTGTTTGTTTGAAGGGCGTGAAAGTCGAAATGGAAAACGAGTGACTGGTGAGGCTGCTGTCAGCCTAAAATGAACGATTGGTCACATCTGGCATGAAATCAAGGGTAACGTGGCAAAGATTTAAGTGATTCAAAGGTCCTGTTAGTAAAAAAATATTAAAAAAGCATGTAGAAATTTATAGATGTATGCTATTTTTAGACATTTTCATTCCTAATCCAGAGCCCACATGTATGCAGGAGTTACTCATTACTTTAGTTGGTTTGTGAAATGCCAGATTTAATATGTTATGTCTGTGTGTGTGTCCAGTGAACAAGATTTATAGCTTGAAGGAACTAATTATTGCATAAAAGGCTGAAGATGTAAGCAAGTCATCAAATTTAGAAAGCACACGGTTTGCACGCTCAGCCAAACAAACTGACCCCATTCACGCTTGTTGGGAAAATCAGTCAACAAAAGGGAGTTAAGGCGGCGTAGCAAACTGAAAAATGCAATAAATACCTTTTAAGGTCTAAACATCTTCATGTGTCTCACTTTTTAATGCTCTTTCGCTGCATTTCTTCCCTCAGAGGATGACAAAAACCACAAACCGTTTACTGAAAAGCACTTTCTCATGTAGCTCAGCTCTGCAGTTGGCAATGTTTACACAGGAGATGTAGAGATAAATGTGGTGGTGACGGCGGGTGTAGCATTCACATCTGAATCTAGCTGTGCCATGCTGATGTCACGCTGTGTTTCTCACTTTGATGCAACTGTGATTTGTCACCTTTCTTAAAACAGAGCATAAGGAGTGTTTGAATGGAGACGTTGAAACAAGAGAATATCTGAAAAAGGGTTTTAGCCAATCGCTGGCATGAATACAGCAACTGGTCAATGCATTTTTTAAGTTAGCGTTAGAGTTGCTGTCTGTTTTGTGGATCTAAGCTTGACAGCTTGTAGTTTAGAACATTCCACTTTTTTAATTAATTCTTCAGTGCCATATTTTGAGTTACTTGCAAACAAAATTATTAGAACAATGGATACCATAAGCTTAGGAAATTTGCAAAACCCAACCGGTGAACAAAATAATTTTTGTTTACCAGCTGTATAGAAATCACAAACCCTAGATAAATCAAAAACATTTAAAATTGGAGATAACATAGTTTCTAATTTACTGGCTACAGTAAAATAAGGTAATTTGTCAATGTAGACGCAAAATTTTAGAAAAACCATTCATTTGTTGCAGTTGTTCAGTTCAGAAAAAAATCTAACACAAAAAAATGATAGCTTGGAACAGAATACCAAGCTATCATTGTTGGTAGCCGCAGTAATAAATGTAACTGGAGAATTTGCCTTTCATGCTTTTAATTATTTGCAAATTGACCTAAAAATTCAGGACATACTCCTCCTGAACATTTTCAAAGGACTTTTTAATGACTCTGAGACAGAGACATCTGGCTGAAGATGCTTTCCTTAATAAATTTTGAGAAACGTTTGTGTGTATCTGTGCCTGCGTTCTGATTTTGGCACCTTCGTCTGCCTTCATTTGTGCCACTTTTGCCCAGAATACACAGAAAGTACACAACAATTTACTTGCTGTCTAGAAACTTTTAATTAATAACAATAAGCCTATTTCTAATAGCCACTGTTCAGACAAAAGAACATGTGATTTGAGAAAGACACATATGTGATAATCTCTATAAATTAGAAAATAAATACTCATCTAAACCTACCAACATAAATATCAATACAGTCAGGACGATTAGCAAAATATTTAAGCCATCTGGAAATGTGATAAAAAAAAAGGCTGGACATAAAAAAAAAAACTCTCCAAGATTCAGCGCTAGAATTGAGCATACAGTGACAAATCAAAATGAGACATTTTCTCCCTGTTAAATATGTGCAGTAATTATTAAACTAAAACTAATATTGTTGAAAAATATAAAAGGAAACTCAATGTGAACATAAATTGCAGGTGCAAATATTAAAATTTATTGGCAGCCTTATGCTTAAATGTAAAAAAGGTCAACATTAAAGTGCTGCTCAAATCTAAACTTTGATGTATTTTAAAATGAAAGTAATTAAAAATGAATGTTTTAAGTAGGTGTGCAAAAAGACCACTTTCTTCCAGAGTTTGGTTTTGAGGCGATGCAGATCTACTATTTTATTAGATTTTGAATATATATATTGTCTGCAGTAACGAAGACTCTTCAAACCCGGCCAGCAGATGACTCACTGCAGAAGGAACTTTAATCAGGGTGGCTATAAATCATTAATATCAAAGCATTTCCCTCAGCAACATCAGTATTCACCACTGAACAACTGAAATCACAAAGTAACAATAATTATCTATCATGGTATTAAACCTCATAACTGACCATAAGAACTCCTGAGTTTCAGCGGCTGCTTTTCTAAGTTAGCATGTAGTTGAGCTTGTGTATCATGTTAACAGGAACAATAAGCGGAGATCAACTTTCAGCTTGATTATTTACAGTCCTTTCCTCAGCCAACAACATCTTTACTTAATCACTTATTTATATATATATATATATATATATATATATATATATATAACATAACTCTACTTTTACAAAGGATGAAGATCTTTGAGTCTAATGGAAAACTTTGAATATGCTCGTAATCAGTTCCAGGTTTAAAGAGTGATTCACTATACGTGAGATAAAAGCTGTAATATTTTCAGTTTCCTTTATCATAATAGCCACAGCTGTCTTTTCCCCCACAGCAACAGGAATCACCTCCATAACCTATTCCCATGCTCACTTTATTACAAAAAGTTCACTTTTCTCTTTTCATGCGTCCTCCTGATGCACTCTGTTGAGACTTTCTAGATGAGCAAAGCTAGTAGAGCCGTCCTTTATAACATTTGTGTCTATGAGAGTGGTATGAGAAGACTTGGAGGGGAAATTAATTTGATCTTTGAGTCATATTAACTTTTTAAAATTTTATTTGTTGAAAATTTTGAAGACTATGTAACAATACAAAGCTATGTGCCATTTTGTGTTTACCCTGTCCCTTAAAAACCCATCATATTGAAAAATGTTTCTGGCTGTACTTTGGAAAATCATGGATATGGGTGTGCAAATTTGCTTTCTATATCAACAACGAAAAAAATATAATATTACCACGTGCCGAACATACTGAATTCCTGCTTAGAAATTAGTCTGTCTGTGTTTTCAGTCCAGCGTTTAACACAATATTGTCCTTTTACAAAGCTCCTAATAGACCAGCGGACGTCAACCTTCACTGTTCAGAAAAGCATTTTCACTCTTTCTCTTATGACTACAGAGCAAAAATTGTTCAAAGCCACAAAACCAATAAGTTTACATGTTACTCATCACATTTTATAAACACCTCATGCAATAAAATCTGTCTTTTTTAAAAATAAATAAATAAATAAATAAATTGAGGAATAATAATTCACTCTTAGGATTTAGAGTGATACAAACATAACAGAAAAAAGTCTGTATAAAAAAGCTAATTCAATCCTTTTCCTCATTTATGGAAAAATAAATAAATGTAGAACTACCAAGCCATTAGTATTATTTTGCTGTGGGTAATCTGTGTTGATATTATGCAAAAAAAAAAGGAAAGATAAATAAATCATTTTATGTGCCTAAATAAAACAATTGGGTGACCAGTGCAGGAAGCCCAAAGAGCCACATGTGTCTCTGGAGCCGCTGGTTGCTGAACCCTGACAGAGACAGCATTGTGTACAAGCATTTCCTACACGATGGTCACAACTGACCAAGCACAAAGGCCTTATCTGAACCAATCGCACCTCTGTAGGTAACTAAAGAACCCACGAGCATTAAAAAGTCATTACCCGTGTTGGCTGGGGCTTGGCTTCATTATTTAGCTCATTAGATCACTCACTCTTGATAATCCAGCCCTCCCATGTGACTGATGATGTGAGCGAGCATAATGCGGGTGCTTTTTCACATGTCCCATTAACAATAATCCACTTTACATAGTTAATGCAATTCAGCGGAGATGTAATTTCATGAAAAAAAATCAATCGTTACCAACCTTTTCTTAGAAAAGACATCGAATAAGACACAAGAGAGCAAAAGAAAAGGAAAAAAAAGAAAGAATTGGAGAACATTATGCCAAAAAAATAAATAAAACACCCAGTGTTAAATCACATGAATGGGATCTTTAAAGAGGCAACAAGTCACTGGTTAAAAGAGGAATTACAAAATGAAAGAAAGAAAAAAAAAACGATCCAGCCCTCCTCGTTGACAGGAACATGATCGATTATAATGCATGAGGGGAAATGGCACAGCTGCATTAAAGCCTGACGTTGGCTATCTCTGAATCTGATAGCTTTAGCTTTTGCAGCTATTAGCTAATAGCTGCGGCCGCTCTGATAACATTTGGACTCTGAGGGGGAAGACTGTTATCGAGACCCTGAGAGGAACCCAAGAAGAGAGAGGAGCGAGACAGAGAAAGTAATGCTCCGAGGAGGGTAAAACCCCGAAGATGCGACGAATGTGTGAGATCAGGTGACGTAGCTGTGGAGAAAATAAACCCAGACACAACAACGTGGGAATGCCAGGGAAAACTATGTGTCACTGCTGCTATTAGTGGAGCCAAAGATAATAAAGTGTCTCCTGCTGCACTTAACTAATCCGTCCTAAATTTCCAACACACCTCCTCTGCTTTCAACGCCACGTTTGAAAACAAAAGCATGTTCTGAAGAAGTTGAATAGGTAAAAAAAAAAAAAAAAAAGAGAGAGAGAGAGGCTGATTCACCTTTTAAAATGACTTCAGATTAAGGCACAGAGAGAGTGGAGGAGGTTTGGGAGGTACTATTGAGATGCATCCGTCAGCATGGCGTGTGAGAAGGGCCAAGAGGAGTTGGCGTGTTCGGCTTGTGACCTCTGTAACCAGCAGGCTCCCTCCCACTTCAAGCATGCGATCCCTCCACAAACTCGGGCCTGTTTTTCAACCACACATGGCTTCAATTGGAGTTTACCGCCACCGCTGCTGCTGCTGCTGTTGTTGCTGCATCTGCAGCAGCCAGGCATAGCACAACAAACCCGATTATGAAATCAGAAACTGGCAAATACTGCGAGCATCCAGCCGGTGGTGTCAGTGGAGAGTTCCCAGATTCTGTTTGTGTTTTACTTTAATAATTCCTTTCTTTTTTTTCATATACTTACTTCCATTCACATGTCGTGCATGTGTATATAAACGACCCTTCTTTTGGAATCCCGCAGCAGAGCCAACAAGGCAAGCTGTTTACTACTTCGTTGCTCGTAAAAAGAAAATATGCATCTGTCGGGGCCTGTATCAAAGGCTCCTTCATTTGGTTGCTGGCTAAGATGGTTTTGAATGTGTGCTGCCTGTGATTGCCTCGGTTCAGACGGAAATTCTCTGCGGTAGACGCAAGGCCGGGCTAAAAGGGCCGAGGGAAACCACACTGCCCCAGCCACTTTAACACTCTGCTTTTGATCTAAGCGAAACCCACCTACCTACCCACTGAAAGGAAAATGCTACACGCTTATCCATATGTCCTACAAATTAAAATGCAATTGTTGTAGTTAATTTACTATGATAAAATAAAATGGCCTGCAGAAATAGCCATAAGTGATTAATTTTAAGTCCAGTTTGTTGTTTGCTACACACCATGTTGGGGACACAACAAAACATGTGAACAATGTTCAAGAGACCAAAACTGACCTTTTTGTCCTCCATCAGAAATGCTTATGCCTCACAGAAAACAAACACATCCCCACCACCACGAAGGAACAAAACTACAAAACACATGAAACTGGAGTTGAGGTTCACCTTCCAGGAGGATAAAGACCTGGCACTACAGCCAGAGCACCAACGGCCTAGTCAAAGACCAGAGTATTCAATTCCTATTGACCTTTTTCAATTTTTGTCACTTTAGAGTAATAGACGCTTTGAGAATAAAATATGTGACAGACCAACAAAATGTAAACTATCTATTTATCTATCTGTCCGTCTATGTTTAATAGAAAACATCTGTTCACTGTTGTCGAGCCAACGCCCATATTAGCATCTGTAAAAATGTAAATGCCCTTTTTCTAGATTAAATGTTGATTTTAACCCAAACTTAAAGGCACAGCACAGTTCTATTTTGTGTTAAATTGCAGCATAAATCACCGTCTTAGTCTTAATTCATACTACGATAGATTCTGTTCACTTCTGAAACCGAACCATATATTTCTTATTAATCCAAGAAGTGTTGCTCATCTGGCTCGTCTAAATTCCTTCGTATCCGGCAGCACTACCCACGATCCACACTCATTCTTCATACCCAGCTGATGTGAATCTATTCATGCTGTCTGTGCAACTTAGTCTTGGTGTATTAGCTTTGTTCTGGTGGAACAAGTTCCCTCACACATGGGAAGAGCTCACTGATCTAGCAGACACCGATAAAGGGTTGGAACATGCTCAACTATTTGAACTATTTGTCCAGAAATGTTCTAAACTTTTGACTTTAGGGTGAGTTTATCAACCTCTTTTTCCAAACAGCAGAGAGATTATGGCGCTACACAAAACCCCCCACAGTCATGAGACTTGTGCGAGAAAGTGCTGGTACAGCAGCTTCAAGTCAGGCAGGTGTGTGAAATATCTCCTTTTCTCTGTTCAGGGAGATTTCAATCTAATAAAAAGTTCTGTAGCTATGATTTGGTCTTGAGAAGGTCTAGGAAAAAAGGGCAACGACCTCTTGTCGAACAAGCAGACCCAATGCCTTCCTGCTTCGCATCATCCAAAGATCAAAGCCAGGCTGAGACGACTGCACAACACGTCTGAGGCTGAAGCTCTGATCGGATCTGTTGTCATGTGTTTGTGACAAGTCAGCAGCAGTGAAGGAAAAAACAAGAAGAGGCACAGCAGAAGTCAGCTAATAAAATTTGTGAAAAGAACGCTGCACCCATACTGAGAGGAAAGTGTGTGTGTGTGTGTGAGAGAGAGAGAGAGAGTTTGCCACTCACCGTACCTTCTGGCGGTTCTCTGGTGGTCCAGGACGGCGTCTGAGTCACATCAGAGTTCAGATGAGGATATTCACAGTGTGGAAGAGACCCCAGTGACTGATTTACTTGCTGACAAACTAAAATCTGGCTAATAACTGACAAGAAACCCGTCAGGCTGTCTGAGTGACGGAGGCGGCTCCAGAACTCCTTCTGCAGTGGAAATCCTCAGAGGGCTCGACTGCCAGAGCTGTCTTGTCCTGTCATGTCCCGGTCTGTCCAGTGCCAGTTCTCTGAGCTCAATGGCCCAGCAAGAAGCAGAGAGAGGTGGGGAGGTGGTGGTGGTGTGGAGGGAGGGAGGATAAAGCTCTGTCCCCCCAGTTCCCACAGTCTGCTTGGAGAGGAGAGGAGGCAGCTCTGCTCCCATAGAGGTCAGATGTGGAGTTAACACACCCAGCCAGCTGCCTGCCTGCCTGCTACCGGACTCGTCTCCCCTTCTCTTGCCTCTGTCTCTCTTCCGTGCGAGCCTGATCAATCACTCTGAAGACACAGCAAGTGAGCCACTCAGCCCAGAGTTACAGTACAGACTCAGAGAGACTTTCACCCATTGTCCCAGGAGATTCATATGAGAGTCTGAAGGCAGAGCTGCCGGTCCTCCCTTACCCTCCTCCCTAACCTAACACTCCCTCCTCCCTCCTTCCCTGCCTCTCCTCTTACATTCCCCTCTCTAGTTCTTTTTACAGCCTCCACTGAGACACTCTTATTGTGTGGCAATTGCATTAGCCTTTAGCGAGCAAGGAATGGCTCTTAGTGTCTAATGCAATGTTGTGTCTCTTTGTCTTTATCTTTCTCCTTATCTTTCTTTCCTATGTCTCTTTGTTTTTCCTTGTCTATCAGTTGCACATCCAAGCGTCCACATGGACACTTCTTCTTCTTTCCCTACAGATATTCCATCTTCCTCTGTGGATTACTCCTTAAAGTGACGTCGTGTCTCTGTGTTGCAGGTGCTTCTGTACTTTTAGTGAGTCAAGGGGGAGGATTGGGTTTCTGCAGGCTGAGAGGCATTGATTCTGTGTTTGCCTTATGATTATCTCAAATGTTTGCAGGCTGTTGCAGAGCTATGGGGCAATCCATCACTGCAAAAGATGCAGAAACTATGCAAAATGAAACAATGAGTAGAAAAACAAACTCCCAATGAAAGTTGCCACTATAAAGCCCTGCAACAGTATTCAGCTTGAACTTTCTCGCATTTTGTCAAATACAAAAGGCTGAAAAGGCAAAGCAGTGTTGGGACTACACAAAACAGAGGACCAAGTAACTGGATTTATGACATTTGTAGCAAAGTGTGTTCTCGTGAAAGAAAACAGTTTGGCATGAGGTGGGGATCATTTCACCTCAACATTTTGTGTCATTTTTTAAGCCTTTTTTGTTTGCTGGAAAAAACTGCTATGCATCAGTTTGTTCCCTTTCTGACAAGTGATAATTTGAGGTCATAATAGGAAAATGTGGTTTTATGAGTCAGATAAATAAGATTTAACAGAATGAGGTCGCTCATAGTTATTTTGGTTTGATCGTGGTTTATAATCTGTCATATTTCCAAAACAGGAATCAGAAGCACAACCAATGGAAATAAATGTTTAAAAATCTGCTTTTGAAAGAAATTATATAATTTTTATATTTTTTAGTTTGTATGTAGTTTAAAATGGCAGTAGTGTGTATCTCCCAGGCACATGGAGTGATTTTATTGCACAATCAATTAACCATGTTACCTTCAGTTGTCATAAAAAATGTTATATATATATATATATATATATATATATATATATATCTCAAACAAAAGCTAAAAGAAATTTGAGCTAAAATTAATTTTACGCCTTGAAATCGGGCGCTTGTCTCTTTAACACACCCCCTTTTTTTCTC